>JAPDSC010114481.1:76804-106330 GCA_026290005.1 Latrodectus geometricus
CTTCTGTTAATACTATAATTATTAGTATAGTCTTTAAAATCTTATTTTAGTTTTTAGTATCTTTATTGAAATGTTATTGCAATGTAAAAATAAATTTCTGTCGATTCATATGTAAATCTAATTAACTTCCGTTTACATTTCTATAAAAAATGTCTTAATTGTAAAGTTTACACTAATATCAGGATTATTTACGGAAAAATAAATGTTAAAAATTTATACAAATATATATATATATATATATATATATATATATATATATATATATATAAACGTCTACACATCTGCAATCCACCATTTAAAATGTAGATTAGTGATTTGAGTAAATGATTTTAACATCACCATTCAGCATTGAAGCAGAATGAAAATCCCATTGGAATTGCTAAGTAAATGGAATGTAAAGAGAAAGGTTTAGCGAATAACTATCATTTATAACCAGTGAATCTATGAATAGAAATTTTTGAAATTCAAAGAAAAGCTTTCAAAAATTTCTATTCATAGTCTCATTGATTTTTCTATTCCTAGAAGTGAGAGACAGGCAAAAGAAATAGATTTATGAAAGAGGATTAAATGTTTTTGTGTATAAAATAAAAAATAAATTGTGAAGATTATGGAACACATATAAAACTTAGAAAAAAAGATAAATTACCCAGGCAAGACATGCTAGGGAGAAGTTTAATGAAAAAGATATTCGGTTGATGGCTTGGATAAGTAATAGTGCAGTGAATGATTAAGTCATGCTGGTTACTGGTGGGATAATGGTAGAGGGATATGTTCCGGTTTTGATCCCAGCCACTGATGAATATAGGAAGATAGGTGTTGTGTATCTGCTTGTAGGTCTGTCAGGGAGGGATAGGAGATTTATGTGTTTCCTTTTTTGTTATATGTAAACTTTGTTTGAAAAGTTCTCCAAGCAAATAATCATGCTGTGGACTTTAAATTGTTTAATAACAAAGTTTGCCAATAGTTTTTTAGCACCTTTCTAAAAGTGATCAGTTATCATACAAGGAGCTCTCAAGATAATCACTAGATATAGTAATATGGTTCTTAGAAATAAAATACTATATAAATCTATTAGTACGTTACACAATCACCAATGAAGTGCATAGTCGTACTTGATAACGTTACGAATGAATTGAGAAAAAGGTCGAATGAGACTTAAGGTTCAAGTCCAGGTCATATTCTCTGAAGACCATGCTCCCATCACTAATCCCTGCATTAGACATTTGTCTTCCATTCTCTGATTTCATGCAGATATCCATCAAAAAATCATATATGGTTGCACACTTGTATCTGTCAAGATTTCAAATTAGTAACCCAGTATCTTTGAAAGTAGTTGAGTTCAATAATTAGCAAATTCTATAACAAATTTGAGCTGTATCTGTTGGATGAAGTGGTTCGAATACCATACCTAACTCTGTAGGTTCTAAATCAATTATATTTTTGTGTGAAAAGTGTGACCATAAATAGAGAACAACATAATCTTATTTATTTAGGTACTTAACAGTAAAAAATGTATACTGCTTAGTAGGTGTAGAATTACGTTCTCATACTTGTTCCTACTGCATGAGGTCTTTATCTCACTGTATCAGAAAGTACGTGCTGTATTTCTTGTTTTCAGCAGTACAGTGCTTCACACTGTTTTATGTATGGTGTATGCTCGTATTCTTTGCTCTGTATTCTTGTTTATTTCTATTTAAGACACAATTTAAATGTTTTCTTAATCTGTTCTTATTTTCCTCCGTATTCTCAAACTCACTTTCAAGTTTGTAATTAAACTGCAGTATTAACCTGTATATTCCATTCAACTTACGTAATTCATTTGATTTCTTTTTTTCAAATTAAATGTGTTTTTAAATATTTCCTGGATTTTTGTTATTTTATTCAATTTGTTTTATATAAAGCTAGATAAGTGTATAAAAAAGTTACAAAATTAAAAAAAGGATTATGGGAGAATGTCATAAAATGCAACATGAGTTAAAACTCATATATTTGCTTAACTCTTAGATTCCACAGACTGTTCATTGAACCTTTGTGATAAAGTAGAGTTCTTCGAAATGAAAATACACCTATTCGATCAAAGTCATTTTTGAACAGCTGGAAGTAAATTTTCCCGTGACACTTGAATACTGTTTCCTAGCATTAATGATTTTTCATAGAAACCAAAACTCGATGGATATTGGAATGCTTGAAAAATACCTTGGGCAGTTAAGTGGTTTCAAAGCTCTCATTCAGTTTTGAAGTATAAAAATATTCTATAAGATAATTATAATATCTTATAGAGTTAATCGAATTCCTTTCCTGAATTTTTATTGTAAGGGAAAACAGATAAATAAATGTTTTTCTTATAAACTTCCCAGATTACTTTCTGAATCATATACAAGAATAGATGCAGACAATAATGAATCATTTCTAATAATACAGTAACAAGATGAATAAGAGAGGAATGAATCAATTTCTAAACATATTCTTACAGCATCTTTTCCTATCGGAGAATAGATAGATAAGCTTTCAATCAAAACAGAATTACTTTTTCCATACGGAAAGTAATAAATATTACACGTAAATTCCAGTATCATCTGTCTCGCTGGAATTTGGGCGAACTTTTTTGCGATAGTTGTTATAGTTAAAAATACCTTTTATAGTTCTAGCATTTTAGGTCTTTTTGGTCTGAGATTCTTTTTAAAAGAATCTATGAAATATTTCTTTATAAATAAATATTCGATATGCTTCTATATAGTCTACGTAAAATTGACATTTTCATATAGTAACTCTTAGATCTCTTATAATTTATTGGCTATAGTTAAAAATTAATAACACATTTATAAATCAAAATTACATACACGTGGTAAATTACTCAAGAAATTCTCCTCAAAATTTATTAAAATAATAAATATTGTTTGTAAGCGAAATTGCAAAATTTTGACTATCCTCACTAAAAAAATACTGATTATTCAAAATTAAAATTTTGAATATTTATAAGAAACAGCAGAATTTATTTCAATTAAATAATTGTATTTAAATGACATTTAAATTTTTATATGTGAAGGATACTTTAAAGCATTTTTGACACATAATGGATTTTTGATCAAATAAATATTTAAGTTAACATATTTACTAAAATTAATTGATCTGATAAACTATTAACTATCCACAAAATAATAATAAAACATTCAAATAATCCTAAATTATAAAACATTAAATGTTCCAAAAAAAAAACAATCATTTATTTGTATTCTGAAGAACTTGTCATTTTTTTGTTCTTGTTTTCATTTGTTGCCACAAATCAGCTCTTAATACTCTTATTTCATTATTATTAGCAAATGCGATTTGTTACTCTTTTGAATGAAATCACAATTTTGAATAAATAAAATGTAATTTCTTCTAAAAATTGTTAGTCCTTAATAATATCAGAAAAAGCATAATATAAATATTTAGTTTTAGAAATAAGAATCCGTAGTTTCTTACTTTAGACGTCAAGAAAGATTACCTTTTTTTTGAATGGTATATGGTATTTTTTTGTTGATAAATCGTACACTATTTACTTTATCATAATTTCAGGATACTTGGGCTGCATCTTTACAAGTGAAAATACCTCTCACTTCAATTTTTTGCGCAAAATGTCCACCATAATTAGTGGAATCTCATAAAAACTCTTCTCTAACCTAGTTGTCTGGATGTTGGCGCCATAAGATAAAATTATGGACAAATCACGCCTTATGCAGAAAATTTTATTATTACCAATGAAATCGGTTTGAAAACACCAATCTTAAGGAACTTGTTTTTGAAAGTTGAATTTAAATGTTTTGGATAACATTTTTACAGTCGGATTTTAATTTTCTCTTTTAGACATAAAAACACAAATATATTTCTGTCTTTTTATTGTCATAAATATTGGAATATTCGAATAAATAGTAGAATATTCCATAGTAGGATATACATTTAGCTAAATTTCCATTCCTTTTAAATGGTTATAATTTATTTAATTTCTAAATGAGGAACATTTGGAAAATCTCTAAAAAGTATTTAATAAATTTTCCAAATTATATATGTGCTTATGATAGTATATATTCTAGCATAAATTAGAGTAAAGTAATATGTAAAGAAAATAAAATACAAGATTAAGTAAGTACAAATACAAGATTTGCTTAAGTTTTATAAAAAATTTAAGTTTTTTATAAAATCCATGTTCATATATCTTTATAATCGAATTTTTAAATGTTATGATTTCATAAATTCAAATTAAAATTTTAAACATATTAATTAATACTAAATATTTTGTAAAATACAAATAACTTTTCCTGTAAATTCAAAAAAATAAAATTTCATATTTTTCTTTTAAGAAAAATAAAATTTCATATAAATGTGATAAATCATTCCACTAGGAATGTAAAATAATATGGAAGTGTAAAAATAATCATGATCATGAAATTTGTCGATGGACATATTTTTTAAACAGAGGGAAATTTGATTAACTATGGTTTACAGTGGATCAATGCAAATATCTGTGACTGAAACCAGATTCGAATCCACAAATTGCAGAACAGAAGAGCTGGACATAAACCATTCAACAACCATTTTGATTTGACGTACATAATAAATAACACATATTAAATGAAATAAATATACTTCGTAGCTTTAGAATACCGTTATAATGTTAATTTTCATATGTTGTTAATTTTCATATGATATATGTTATTGATAACCCCGCTGATATATAAGCAGCGAGAACTGTATTGGAACATAATAAGCTATCGAAAATAAAGTAATTTTTTTATTAAATTTTCGTGCATAAGCAATGATTTAAGTTTCTTCATGTATGTTTTTCACTACATTAGTCTTAAAGCGATATTCAATACTATGTTATAGGACAGTTTGAAGTCATACATCATGAACAGTTAAGTATTTGATGGAACAAATAATTTGAAGTATAAATCATTAGTTAAGATACCATGATAATAGAAAAACAATATTTTAAATTTATGTACATTGAGCGGGTTATCTATAATGTTCTAAGAGAAATATTGTACGATAACATGATATCGTGCAATAAAGGCATTGATTTAAGTAGAAAATATTGTAATTGAAAATAATTATTTAAATTAATCTTTCAAAGACTATAAGTAAATTTGATTTTTTTATATTTAATCTAACAGAACAGTATTTTTCTAATTGATTGCTTGGTTATATTTATTGATTGTATATCTGTTAAATAGCGTTTAACTTTTTTAAACGTCTTTAAACGTTTCTGACAGCTATAACACATTTATACATTGTCGTATTCATTGTGAAAGTCAAGTGAAACCCAGTTCTCAAGAATAGAAGGTCAAGGGTTCGATCCCAGCTACAGTTAAACAATAAGAAATAAAAATGCTTAAAAATTATTGCATGATTTTTAAGCATTTTTCTTTCAGAAATTTCTCGTACTTCTAACCAAGAAACAATAGATAATATGAATGATTAATATTTATAGCCTTTCTCAACTTGACGGTCTTCGGTTGCAACAAGCATTGAATCAATTACATTCCAGATAAACAAGATGCTTCTTTATTCACAAAATTTTAAAGGAAATTTTTTTGTAGATTTAGTTAAATAAAAATTGCTTTTTTTATTAATGAAAACTCCTTTTTGGTGGATAATATTAAAAACTATATATGCATCACAATATAAAAAAATATAAAGGTAAAATATTTTCAAAAACACTTTATCAAAATTTTAAAGTAGATTTTATTCATTATTTTGAACGTTTATTTATTACTTGAAATTTTTATTCAAAGACAATAAATTGAGTAAAAAATATTTCTAGTATGCATATAAATACGATAAACATCATCATAGAAAGCAAAAATAATATGATATTAAAATATCATAATTGATATTCTTTCTAAATCACAATCCTTGTACTATTGTCTCCTGAAGATACCAAGAATATCAATGTATGATCTGTCAACCATTAAATCCAGAATGAACTAAATTAAACATTTTAAATTGTACTGTACAGCATCTAGCATGACTTAAATTAGAATTAAATATTTTCTTTCTTTGAGTGACTATTTCAAATATGATGGGAATAAGAGATGGCTACAATGAAAGTTATAAAATATTGCTGAGAATTTTTTTTCTTAACTTTAAAAAGCTTTTAATATTATATATCATGTTATATAATATTCCCTGATAAAATTAAATACAAATTTATTAAGATACTTTATTATATTCACATTTTAATATTATTCATGCAGAAAGATTTGTTTTGTTGGTTATGGCACCATAAACTTACAGGATTGAGAGAATATGTGAATTATATTTTTAATAAATACATCCGTTAAATTTAACACGTTTCAAGATAATTTATTTTAAGTATACATATAATCGAAAGTATACCTCTACATATTTCCAGTTTCATACAGAAAATACATCTCCATCATGCTGTTTCTGATTGTATATTGAAGTATCACTAAAAAACAATATGAAGGAAGTTATGTAAAAATCATATCAGTGATAAAATATTATATATAGTATGATTAACTGCATAAGTACAACATAGTTCAGCTGTGGACAGAAGTTAATTCAGTTGTGCAAACTTTTCTTTATGCTATTTCAGTTGGGTATAGGGAATGCAGTAGTTGCGTATAGCATGTTCACAAATTACACTCAGTTTCTTAACCATTGTTAAAATTACCACTACACATTGATTATATCATCAGTAATTTATATATAGTGATGATAGTCAGCACTAAATATAAATTACTGATGAGAACTTAATATATTATAGCTTTAAATGACTTCATTCCAAAAAGAAATGAACCTATTCTAACATATAAAAAGATAATTATTATAAAAAGCTTTTTATTTGAGAGAATACATATGAATCTTCTACCAAGATTATCAAGATATTTTAAGCATCTTTATATTTTTTGATATCAGTCATTACTTAATACAAAAATTAATCAATTTATTTACCATCAAAACACATTTCTTTAAATAGAAATTCCTAGTTTGTGAAATTTTAAAATTTTGTTACTTAATTTAAGTTTAATGTAATTAAAATTTCTCTCGCTGTGTTACAATTTCCAAACCAGCTACACGTAACTGAATCAAAAGAAAAGTGGATATCAAACTACCCGTCTTTGGGGAAAAGTCACTTCATTTTCTACATTACTAAAACTACATTGAAATGTTTATCTTAATACAAGCAATATCTGAATAGTAAAATTATTTATGTTAAATAATTAATTAATGTCTAAACTAAGTATCTGGAATTCTCATTGACGTTTTCAGGGTAGCTTTTAGACTCTAAAATTCTTCCCTTTTCTGGATTTACTCAAATGGTGAAATTAGCATATACTTTGAACACTTGTTGTCTTGAGAAATGGAATTCACAGCAGGTATAATCAACGAGAATTGATCTGTCTCATGTGTAGTCGTTACTATGTTTCCTGTGTGCGGCAAGACGAATTAGGGATCAATAAACACTAGACTTGCTAATTTGAATTAGTCTAACATCGAAATAGAAGTCTTCAACAGTTAGTGACAATACATTTGCAATTTACAGATCAAATAATTAATATTTTCCGAATGTTAGTTTTCATTGATAGTAATGGACAAAAATTACCATCTGTATTATAAGTCATTATAAATGTTTTTCGAGGTTACTACCTCTACAATTAAAATTTTCATGAGGAATTTCTGCAAAAATTATTGCAATATTGCAAGGTAGTTACTATTGCAATATATTATCAACATTTCGAGGCAATTAATTATTGCAATATATTGTCAATATTGCAAGGCAATTAATTACAGCTATATATTCGTAACTATATGTACTATCAGGTATTAGCAAACAAATTGTTCATGCATCAACAAGAAATTTTCAATAGTGCAAATATTTAGTTGCAAACCCATTCTCTATATTTCAACATTTATTAGTAAATATCAAAATGCATAACAAGGAAAAATCTAGAAAATTGTAAATAAACATTACAATATTTAGTTTTTTGGTTAAAAGAACCTTTTTTAAAACTAACATACGATATACTTACATTTTTTATGAATTAAAAAAAAAAACAGTATTTAAAAAAAATATATCGTGCTTTGATGGGAGCATCGTAACATATTTAATGTAAGGAAAAAATACCCTAACGAAGGACTTAACAAGTTTTTAGAAACTAAATAAAAAGTTAAATAAAGAAAACAAATATATAGTATATAATGTCCTGTTATAGACAATATTATTACGATTGAACTAGGAATATTCTTTTATTAAATTAATTGAATGTAATATTTATGATAATTTTCGAAAGATATAAACTAAAATTATAAAGTGACTGCTACTACGAAAATAGCTGATATTCCGCAATCTAAAATGTTTGACAAATATTGAAGATTTAAAAAAAGGCAACATCTCCCAACAAACTAACTCAGTATTGAATTCTTAAAATTTGTATGAAATATTAAATTACCCATGGTTCAATGCTTTTTTAGGTCTTCCAATATTCTTTATGGTACGGTTCCCTGCTTATAGGGGCAAAAAGAGGAATGACGTCCTCTTTCTACAAAATAGAAATATTGAGGGATTTTATAATGACATGAACGCAGTTACAGAACTATCATAAGAACATGGGAGATGAATTATTTATCTGTAACTTCAGGAGTGAAATAATTTAAAATTAGTAAAAAAATATCATAGCTTTTAAATAGATTTTAATTAAATAGGTCATTTTAAATTACTTACATATATTGTTATAGCTTAAAACTAAGAATGATAAGTGGAGACAAATTGTAAAAACAGAAAATTCAATAAAATATAGAATTTCTTTCAAAATATTTCTGGACATAGAGGATTATTACTTTATGTATTGATGTTTTTACTTATTTGTTTGGAAAATTTTTACAAGTCATGTACATACTGTACATTTTTTTGTTAGTTTTGTACTAAAGGAAAAAAATTGAGAAATAGATGAATCTAGCGCTATTTTTTTATCATTATAAAGTATATTATATCTAAATATACAAATAATTTGATTAAAGAAATGATTGTATTTATTTTATAAGTTTTATTGTGTTCTGACATCCCTTAGGATCAAACGCACAAAATGTTCATCTTGTGTGCTTTCTGTTAGTTGTTTTGAGAGAAAAGTTTTTAAACCAATATTATTTTCTTATTGTTTATTTCTTTTTGAATCACTGATAACAGCTAGAAGGTAACATGCACCTATTAAACTTTCATATTTATATTTCTGCCTTGAATAAGTTGAATGCATTTCCAAATTCCTACATTTTTTTCTGCATTTCTAATAGGAAAAATCTTAACAAATTTTAAAAATAATCCAAATAATATGCAACCATGGATTTCGAATTTTTAAACTAAAAGAAATTTATCTTTTTCATAGTTCAAAACGAATTCACATACATGTGAAAAAAGTAATCTTAGAACAAAATATTTTCCTTTTTTATATACCGTCAAAATATTTTACATTCTATTTCTTTAAAGAAAAACTAAAAGCAAATTTTCTTTTTGAATTTCCATTTAATAAGAAAACTTGATAAAGCTATATGTATTTTTCCTTTTGATGAACTTTTATCAACGAGCTTATAATAAATGCTAACAACGTGGAAAAATTTATTCCAAGAAACATTTTTGATGAATTTTATTACAAGTAATTTTATACAAAAAATGTAGATAAAAGCACATGAAAAGAGTTAATGGCTTCTAAGTAAAGCTCAGAGATATTCCAGAAATATTTAGCAAAATAAGGTTTAATTAGATTTCTATATTTATATTTTTTCTATTAAAAATAAATAAAGCATATAAAATCTTTTAAAATACTCACATTATGTTTATGAGACTATCTCTTGAATAATTTATTTGTAAATAAAACTATTCGGAAATTTTTTCTAAGCTTAATGAAAGTGTGCATATTCCTCATTAAATATGAATTAATTTCTCTATTGGTGTTATACATCTCATTTCAATTTCTTTAAGAATATTATCTTTAATTAGAAATTCATAAACACATAATACGGATTGTAATTAAAAGACTATGAATGTGTGCAGCCTCCAATCTATCTTTAACCTAATCTGATTTCTACCGGAAGGCAAGAAGATTAATAAACTTTGCCTTCTTTCTGAGAATAACACAAAAATTCTGAAATACGTCCCTGGAAAACACTCCAAATTTTTACATGATTTCACAAGTTTTGTTTTGAAACATAGAGACTTTGCAGAATAGGAGACTTTGCAGAATCGGATAATGCCATATTATTGTCACTTAAATATAAAAGCTTTAAAATTTTTTTCGTTATGTTTTTATTTATGGTAATACTATAAAAAAATATGTCATCAGTTTTCAAAATAATAATGTACATTTATATCGGTTGTTTTTTAAATGAATATAACTGCTAAAATATTTTAAAATTATAAGATTTTCAAATTTAATTTTAATGAAGCTATGAGAATTGAAAGAAATCTAACCCGATATCAATCCAATGAGTCAAAATCTAAGCAATCCAAGCAAATCAATCTTATTTGTCAAACATGAATAGGTCAAAAAATAGAAGTTAGTAAAGGAAGAAGTCCTTTTATCTTATTCCATGACAACAGGTCATGTGACAATGCGCAGCTACATCTCACATATAGGAAATCCAAATAAATGGATGTTGAATGCCTGTTCTCGCCGAGTTTATTATCGAATCATCTAACTAAAGAAAAGAACATTGACATTTTTTTACACTGTTACTAATAAGCATTCTATAAATTTTAAACTTGTATAATCTAAACTTTTTTCAAATTCTTACTGGGCAGCTTCATTGTAAAATAAAAACACAAATCAAAAATTTTATTTCAATTGGACACATAAAAAATATTTTCACACAGATCAAGTTCTGCTCATTGCAACACAATTTCTTGAACCTAGAGGGAAGGAATTAAACATTTCTTAAGCCATGTTTAATTTGTCGGTGATATAAAATGCTTTTAAAATTCATCAATATCTGTTTTCGTTTAATTATATTGTTTCCTGTTGAAATGACAATGAAACAAGCAGCTTTAGTAATTCTTACACTCGACGGGCATTTGGTATCTAGATGCCTGCGATGATTCAAAATTTACTTTAAAGCATGGGTTCTGCTTTAATTAAGTCTCAATTGTCAAAAGTAAATAAAGAGTGGTAAATTCCCAAACTCTATTTGTTAGATCTTATACTCTTTGAATTTATTTAAAAAAATTAATTGTATTCATTTTTTTAAATTAAGTTTATAGTGGAATAAATTTCGAATTAACATTTAAGCTTTAAGTTTTGAACACAGAAGAACTGCATTTTAGGACAAAATTTTAACTAGTGCGATCTTAATTTGATTGTAATTGCATGGATTCATCAGTTATTTAAAATCATTACCACTAGGCGTTCAGTTTAAGGGAATGCAGTTTCTATATTTGTATATTCACATATAAACATGTTTCTTCTTAATAAAAAAAAACAATACACTAACTTTTGCTGTAAAGTGCTCTCAATAGCAAGGTTATTTAAGGTGTCAAACTCTTATCTTAATGGTTGCTGCTTTCAAATCTGGAAAAACTAAATGTATCCGTGTTCACTAATGGTGGTTGGAAAATGTTAAAATGCCTTGGTATTAAAATCGTCCAAATAGAGTGATAGCTTTAGGAATGGCAGACCAAGTTGACTTAGACGCCGTTTTCTAAATTTCGAGAACATATAAAGTGGATGGGATCTCACAAATTTATAAATAGAAGAAGTTTAGAAATACCATCCCCGGTATAGTTTATCATTTTTGCCTCTTGTACTGAAGAAAAACTTAAAAGGTAGAGAGTAGCAGTCATTGGAAAAACAGCTTTAACAGAAAAAATTGTTTTCCTTACTGCAAATGTTTTGCCTTTTTAAATAGAAAAAAATATTTTTAACACAATGTCATGACAAAAGTATTCTAACGTTTTATAATGGAAAGTTGGAATCATCAATGTTGCATTATTTTGCTTTGTAAAAAAGAATATCAATTTATTCAAAACTTCTTAAATGTCTAAATACGAAAATATACTATTTTTCATTCTGACTTTTAGAATTTCATTATTACATTGCAAAAATCCCTGAGAAAGACTCATTTTAAAGTTTTGTTATTAATTTTAATATATATTATCGGTCTATTTAAGTACAAAAAATTACTTCGAACAATAATTTTCCTAAATATTTTTATACAAATAAATTTTTGAAATAATGAATAAATTAAGTAATTATAACAACGCATGTCTTCGTGTTAGGATTGCGATTTTAGGAAGTAGAATATTCGAGATTCGAAATTGGTGTTGCATTTTAACTCTCTTCATGCCCTTATTTAGTCTGAGTATTTATTTTCTGGGTGTTCTCTTTTAATACACCTGAAATATTGACCATTACCATTTAAAAATCCTCTTGAAGGTAATAAAATGTAAATGTTAAAAAACATAACAACCTTCAAATATTATTCTGCTCGTTACGTAGTGTTAAAAATATAAATTTTAATTTATTGGGGAATTTTTTAGTGTCCTACATAAGTATTCTGGAACTTTTAGAATCCTTTATGCTTGCTTCAAGGTCTGAAAAAAGTTGATTTTTGTGAATTGCTCAACAAAACTTAAATTTCATTCCCAAATAAATATTAAAAGAAATTGTGTGAAATTTTAATTTTTCTTATAAAAAATATGTGAAGTCATACATTTTTCAATGCATGAAAATTTACCCAAAACATAATTTTGATATCCTTTTCCTAGAAAATCTTAAAATATTTAATTATGTTTTATTTAGTTTGATTGTTGAATGTATTGTGAGAATATTTTGTATCAGTTTGTGAGTAAAATTCCCAACTAGGAATAAAATAATATAAGGAGAAACCTTGGTTCCTTTTAGAATGTAATACTTCCTTTTTTTAATATTTGAAAGAATTTAAGGAATAAAAATTAATAAATTATTTTTAGTAAATCTTTTGCGTCAGATACATTTCTGCCCGCAACATGGAAAAACCAATTACTGTACATAGCATAAGTTCTCCTGTGGGGAGAATTTTTTTTTCTAATTCTCTCTACCATAGCTTCAAAATTTTATCCATTATCACTGGAGCGATCTCCAAGCTCTTCAGACCCATTATCTCTAAGTGGTTGGGAAACAAGCGAAATAAAGTTGCTTTGCATTTTTTCCAAAGCAATATACAACGTTTTTTCTTATTTTTAGAATATATCGAAATCTTGCTAAGTTAATTCCATTTCGATGCTTTTAAAATCCTAATTGAATTAGGATCCTCCTGTATCTATGACTTAACAACTTGTAATAAATGAAATATGTAGAGTCACAGTATTTTTGAACTGATTAAAAACACTACTAAACTAATTAAAATAGTAACAGTATTGGAGTTTAATTTTATTTTTTCGATGCAATACAATTATATTTTATAATATTTAAGATTAAATAATGAATTATTTTATTAGTCAAGGTTTTTGAATTTCGAATCTCTATTACGATATTTTAATTTAAAAAGATTTCTTCGAAATTCTAGCACAGCAAAGTTTAGAACTCCCACCTGAATTATCAAGATAATATTTTTATAAGTGTTAAAAATGTCTAACCAAGTGCTTATTAGTTCATTTATTTGAATTTTTAATTTTTCTTTAACTTTTAAATTCTTTTAAAATTATCAATGATGAATTCTCTAAAGTGTCTACCTGTTAAAAAATACCTAACATGAAAATTTAGATTTTTATTTATGTTTTTTTTTCAAAGATTTGACATAGTTTTAATTATTCATTTCCTTTGGCAACGCATTTAACTAGTCACTTGATTACAACCTTAAAAATTGCTTAAGTAAAGAAATTCTTAAAATTTTAATAATTCATTGTTACAAAGTTGTAAGAAACTTCAGTGTTTTTACTTTCCCATACAAAAGGCATTTCTTATATATATATATAAATTTATAATGATTCATACTTCGATACAAAAGTGAATGACTTTCTTTTCCTTTTACATACTGCTTCAGACATTCTTTAATGATTTACGCATTTTACGAATTAATTATGTATGGAATAAGCGAAAAATATCTTTCACAACTTTAAAAGTAAAAATATACTTACCAAAAGGAATTCTCTGTATTAGCACATAAACTTAATTTTAAAATAGATTTCACAATATTTTCTTCCGATTTACCAAAAATATTTAATTTCGAAAAAGTTTGCCGCCATCAGCGGCAAAAGTATTGAAGATTATATATGTTACAAGTGTTAAAGTGTTTATATTTTTATCTTTATGTTAATTCTGGCTGACACTATAGACTTGGACATAAAATACACCCGAAAATAGTTTACGTTAAAAAATGTCTTTCGTAATCCTAAGGGGATTTTAGAAGCGCTTAAAATAAAATTTTCTTGATTCAACCAATTTTTGAAAATAGTAATCGATTTTGCATTAGAACCAATGAAAAAGTTTCCTATTTCTTTGCGAAAGAAATCTATATCTTGTCTCTAAGTAGTTTTAGCCGGAAGAAATTTTAAATAAGCAAATAATTTCAGTTCAAAATTATTCGTAGCTTATGTAAAATAAGATAGTTTACTTTTTGGATTATTTTCTGTGATACTATAATATAATAGTAAGAAGAATAGTTTTATTGATATAAGTATATTTATATAGTTTGCATAACATAATTTTTGCACCTTTTAATGAAAACTGATAAAGATAAGGATATTACATCAAAATAAATTAAAAGAAATATTCAGATACCTTTAGTATAGATATATACATAAACTTTGTACAGTTCCAATAGAAACTATTCAGATATTTTTAATTTTTAGTAAAATTAAAGTTGTTAATGGAAAATAAATAATTGTAAATATTCAGATACTAAATTGTATGGATATCTACACAATTTCTATACAGTTACATTAAAAAGTATTCATATATTTTTAGTAATATTAAAATTGTTATATTGGAATATAGTTTTCTATTTTCATGTAAAATTTACACCTAAAAACTGCCAAAAAATATGCGATTTAAAAATAAAGGCATCATTATCTAGAAGCATAAATTCTGTCATTTATATAGGGTGTTTAAAAAAGAAAAAAAACGGAATTCTGTTCCCAAAATAAATCCCTGATAAATATTTTAAGAAATAAGTGATTGTTATATTGCTTTTATTTGTATGATTTTTTTAAGTAAAAGAAAATTTTTAATTTGTAATTCATATGTTCTTTAGTCTAGTTTGAAGCTTAATGATTGTGGCTTTGATTTGAAGTTTACAGTTCGTAGATTTGACAGTTCTCTGGAGTAAATATTTGAAATGATTTACAATTCATACTAAACTTAATGACATAGCTGTTTAGATTAAATGGTCAAAATGTGCTAATTCATGAATGGTTAATAGTATACATGAATTGAATACAACAAAGTTAATATTACTGGTCTTAACTAAAAATTAGAGGTAACAGATACTAATAAGTTGTGATAATGTCAAAAAGTCAATAAAAGCAAAGAGACCATACAATTCATAACAAAGCTGGAAAAAGATATGTAATAATTGTATCAAACATTCTCTGAAACATTTATCACATATAAAGTTGATTTATAAGAAAATACTTACGAAAGCTTTGATGAAACAATATTTGTAGAATAAATATTTCAACATCAGAAGGAAAACTTATAATATCAATTGTTCTGTTTTAGCTGTATGGTTCTAGAGTCTATATCATTAGAACGATCAGAACGATAAAACTATTAATAAACGAGACTTCCTTGGAATTATTAGCCAACGTTCAATTTATTTTATAAGTGAAGACTGTGCATCCACATTTATACCTTACAATCAAATTCACAAATACCTTGGTATATTGAATTACAGGTATCCCCTTTCTGCTCGACAATAGGCTTTTGAGTGACTGACCAAATACAAGAATATCTTCACACAAGTTCAATAAATGTCTTAAAATCATTCAGGTAAAAATCACTTTTTTCTACTCGTAATTTGTTTTTTGCTTCATATTTGATTTGATTGGAACAAAGTTCTAATTGGGCAATAATGTGGAAAGATCTGCCCATAATCTGTTCAAAGAGCAGAGATGTAATTATCAACGTGGTTTTGGAAGTAGGTCTTGCGTTCATAAAGATGAATTTTATGTTAATATGATTCCATAAGTAAGAATTTTAATTCTATTTTTGTATTTTTGTATATTAATATAAAATTTTTTTTATTATCTGTTTAATAATTTGTATAATATTACTTACAAAAAAAACCTTAAATAGTAATAATAAAATCCCCATAAAATAAAAATTTCATAAGAATTAATAACTAAAGTTTCATAGGTAAATTTTCCTTTTATATTATATGAAAATAACCATAAAAATACAAATTTACCTATGGGGTCATGTGAAAGCGTTCTGTTATTATTTAAACTATGAATAATACTTCAGTAAATAACATTAAAATGCACAAAATTTCTCGAGTAACATTAGTATTAAATTTTTGGAATTTATGGGAAAATTGAAAATTTAACAACTAAATTATGATATGTGAGCCAAAAGTTCGTAAAACTTAAATATTTTATTTATATAGGAAATAATAAAGATGTACAAGATTTAAAACAAAAAGAATCGCAAAGAAGTAGGATTTTGTTTTTGAAGCACATCTTCTAAAACAAAACTAAAATTCCCTGCATATCATTGGTGAAATATTCTTTGATGAATCACATTCAAAATTTGTTTGAAAATGTGTTGATAGATAAATATTATCTCACTCTTTTGCACTATTAATTCATCGCTGCATTGAATCAAGGAGGCATATTATCTGCATTCAGCATTATTTAGAACAGCTCACAGCCACAATATGGCAAACTAGTGAAATGATTAATGTTACAAAACTTTAACCAAGACAAAGCGATCAGTCAAGAAAATATACTTTTGTTTCCAATTTCACATGGCCTAAAACCATCCGATTTTGGGTGCGGCCGATAGCTTCAACAATTGTTGAATCAAATATCCCATCTGTCGTGCAGGTTTTGAAATTCGTTCTGACATATTGCACGCTGCTGATATGTGAGTCGCTTTATTAATGGCGTAGGTTTTTGTACCAGCATGTTTTCCTATACCTAGTCCCGAGTTTAGCTTTACTAGTTAAGTGGAAGCAGTCGGGTGGGATATTTCGTAATTTAGAAGAAGTATCCAAGCAGAAGACCCCCAAAGTTTAACCTGCCACACCCAGAGGTATTATTTCACTGAGAAATTACAACTATGACCAGTTTAAATTTCCCCGGCCACCTTTAGTCCCTATGTCGTAGATATTGCTAGCGATCATATTGAATCATTTTACTATAGAAGTATATTTAATGTATTACTTTCCTGTTCATTGTGTTTCTAGTCATTGTTGACCTCTTCCGGAGATTTTTTTTATTAACATTTCTTTTAATTCTAAATAAAATTCAACTATATTTTGTAACCTCTTCCTCCCAGATTGCACATCTTTATTATTTCTTCTGTTTATAGTTTTCCAAATTTTCACGAACTATTAGCTAACCTGATTGAAAAGATAGATATTTAGGAAACATCATATAATATTTATATAAGTAACTTTAAATAAGAACCTATATTAAATAATTTATGTAACATTTTACGATAAATTATTTAACTGTATCTCGCGCGATTTCGATAAATAAAATATATTTCAATCTATACGTCTTTAATCAGATAAAGAATCAAAAGAAAGAAACCTCAATTATTGTAACTAAAATCTTGCATATTAAAAAAAATAATGAAAAAAAATATGGATAAAAATATGTAAACCAATAATTTTCAATAAAAATAGTTAGCTTTTCCTTTTTGAAGCATCAATTTAAAATTCGATTACAGATCTCTTGTAAAAATTTGAGGTAATAAAATCACCTACAGAGAAATAAAGTTCATCACTCAATTCTTCTCATTTCATTAATTAAAGAAATTTTAAATGTATTTTCTTTATAGTCGTATTTTCTTTATAGTTGTATTATGGGAGCGGTCATTACTTTTTTACTAGTATAAAACGTTTTTCAAAGACAGAAGTGATATACATATTTTCAAGTTCTTCAAATTGTTGCTGGAGTAGATAAGGATCCTTATCAATCGAAGATTTCAAAATCTTCTATTGTAAAAAAAAATATATTAAAATAGTATTTTAATATCTGTAACAGAACATGTAAAAATGTAGAATTTATAGAAGGAAATTTGATTCATATTTATTTTTAGTGCTCCAAATACAACTAAATTAATTTCTAAAAATTACAAATATAGAAGTATATTTCAAAGAACTTTAAAATATTAATTTGATCAAACTTCGCGTTGAATTCAAAAATACATTTTGCTCCTACATTCTTCGATAGAACTTCTATAACATATATTTTATCACGAAGGGCTAGTTGTCATATTTATTGCCTTCAATTTTAGATCATTAAGAAAATGTAAGCATTTCTACAATTTTTTTTATAAAATAGTTGAATAGAAATACATCGTTGTCAACATATTTATCTTTATGTCTTACATATTTAATCTTTACCTCATTCTTGGACTATTTTCATTTGGATAAGTAATTCCTGAATAATTTTTAAATTCATTTGTTAATGGTGATTTCATTATGTATAAATTCATTATTGTAGTTTATATACGGTCCTCTTTCTATTCATTACACCATAACTTCACTAAAGCTCATGTTATACGTGCTCTCTTCACATTAAGATAGCGAACGGCGTGATATTATACCATGTAAAACTCATCAGTTAGGAATTCTCTGCGCATTATCTCCTGACATTAAGTTAGCAAATGATATGATGTTCTCTAGAGTAAAATCGAGAAATGCAGAATTTCCTATTACTGTTTTCTTGATATTAATTTTTGTGAGAGGTATTATATTCCCACAATGTAAATTTAAGACGTGTGAATTTTATAGGAATTCTTTCTGGGGGTAAGAAACTTCAGTAATCAATAAGAGAACGGTAAAGGAAATATTTATATAATTAAAGAAATACCTTTCCAGTTACAACATTCTATACCATGAGAAATGACGCAATGAAGTATTATCATTTAACCTTTTCAATATATTTACAACACATTTTGAGAATATTCTTGAATAACTGAAAGCTTGATCCATTATTCATATTGTAAATTTTTTTTCAGTTTTTTCTGATAAAACTTTTTACAGCAGAAAATAATATTGAGAAAGTTTCTTTTGATAAAATGTATGTGTGGTTTGAAAAAACTACTTTTAAAATATTTATGTTGAAAACTTAATATTTTAAAAATGGTTTTAATCAAATTAATATTTTAAAAGAAATATTTGACGCTTATTTTTTATGTAATAAAATTAATTAAATATTTTTATTTTTACATCTGACTTTAAATAAAAATTCTCGAATGTACTTTTTAATCTTAGTTTATAAATTTAAAGCTCATTTCTATATAAGCCAATTGATATCTTATTCACATTAGCAACCTTCTTTAGATGAAACGTTTCCTTATTATAACTTAAACTTATATAGGATCAGTTAGGAGTAAGTTTTTAGATTAGAAATTTCGTGATGATTCAGTTTTCTTTCAGAGGGTTTTTTTTTCTTCTACGTCTGCACATTTCTTATGTTACTTTACATGCAAAACGCACATCGGAGTACTGAACCGAGACCAAATATTTCATTTGCATCGACTCTCCAATTCTCTTAAGATGAAAGTTCGTTTTATTTGGTTTTTCTTTTGATCACTTTTTGCATGTAGGTGTTGATTGGATCGGGCTTAAAATGAATTCCCAACTACTCGAATATCCGAGCATATACAAAATGTGAGTTAAATACACAAATTGTTGAATCGAAGATCAAAGCACTCATCATTAAGCTGTTAGTTCGTCATGCTATCATTCGATTTTAATTTTAATTTTTACCTCATTTTGAATTTTGTTCATGATTTTAAGAATTAGATTCTTTTGTTAAATATCTCTTAGTTTTCGATTTATTCAGAGGGCACTTTACATTTCAAGGATAAAATGAATATTTGAGTATTTTACGCAAGTTAGTTAGCCAATTTCTTTATAAATAAGAATTTTTTTTATTACTTTACATTTTTATTACATATAGAGGCAGTGAAAAAGAGGTATTTGAGTATAGATACTTTAGAAGTATCAAATTTTTTCAAAATTCTTTAAGCTGAAAACAAATCGAAGTAATAAAAATATTAATTTCTATGCAAAAATTTCAAAAGTTTTTTTTATTTGTAGGCAAATAGTGTTCCCAGATATAGTTTTAAGAAACTTTTCAAAAAGTTTTATCCTGTAAGTTTAGAATAAGATACATCTTTCTATCGTACACTCTGATGTATTCAAATTTCTCCTGAGTAATCAATCCATTCTAAACTATTGATTCGATTCTATTTTTCGAATAAGAAAAGAATCGTCCCGAAAAGCAAAATCAAGTGTTATCCATGTTTATAAAAAGAAAGACACCTCAAAAATATATTCATGATTTCCCACTGTAAGAAAACTTCATGAAATTTAAAAAAATATTCATTTTTCTATTCCTTGTTTGCTTATGAGTCACAATCTGTTATTATTGTTTATAGTAGTAGAAACTAGTTTGTTTTTTCATAACTTTAAAGGCCAAATTATATTTATTGTTATATAATCGATTATTGATTATTACGTTTTTTGAGATAAAAAGAATATATAGATTGTGGTTCAACATTCCTGAATGTGAAGATCATTCTAAAATTTGAGACGCTCTTAAATTTTCAATTACGAAATTTTAAGAGTGTTTGAAGATGCTTTCATAGTATTAGTAATGTTCTATAGTCGAAGGTTTTGAAAATTCATTGCCTCAAGTCCCATAAATTTATAACTTATTTTAATCTCATCTTCTGAATGAAAATGATGTACTCGAAAGTTTTTTCCAAGTTAACAATATCTAAAAGTCACATAAAAAAAATTCTATCTGGTGATGGGAGAAATTGCCACAACTTAACGCATTTTTATTCTAGAAAATTGACCAACAATCTTGTTGAATGAGGTAATGCGTTGGTATTGTAAAACATGAGCTAGTTAACAATTGCTTGTTGATGTATATTGAAAAGTAGACAATAATTATTTCAAGCTTTCTCTTCTTTAAATTTGATCAGTCTTGTACTTCTGGAGAAAACATGCATACATTATTTTTAAATGGCAGGACTTTATCAAGACGTGGTTTCATTTTTAAAATTTCATTTAATTTCTTTGATGTATTGGAAAAACAGAAATTATTATATACGTATCTTCATGGTTTTTGAAATATTTTAGTGTTATCCCCTTTCAGTAATTTTTTTATTAATTATGATATAATTTTTTTTTGGTATTCAGCTAAATTGTGAGGAATAATTCGGCAATTTGTTTTTCGTTTTGCAATTCTACAGGAATATTACGTGTGGTCGAAGATCCAAACTTGTTACTTCTGTATAATTTGGTAGGTACAGAGATAATCATCGATAAACTTTTTTTCGCTTTTCATCCTGAAAATAATGACTTTTGTGAAGTTCTGTAAGTTATCTGAATACTAAAGCAAAAGATGGATTGCCATATATATTTCCGAATACATATTAGAGGTAGAGTGTGTTTTAATTAATTTAGATTTCTTTATAAAACCACAGAAAACCATAAAATATTGTCACGCGAACTTAATTTTTGCTATCGTCTAAAATGTATTTTATCCTAAATTACTTGATATTAATCAGGAAAAATCACCTGCTAGTATAAAAGAGATAATATTTTAAATCTAAAAGTTAACTTTTTCTGCCGTTTCTAGTTTCCGCATATCTCAAAATGTACATCGTTTTGTTTCCATTTTTGAAAATGTACATTGCTGATGTTTCTTGGTAAAATGATTGACGAAATAACAGCATTTGTTTCCGATAAAAAAAGGAAAACGATATTAAGATTTAAGTTTACTCTTGTCTTACAACGTAGAGACTTTTCACGGGACTTACACTAAAAGAACTATAATTTACGATCCATGCTTCAATGAATAGTAAAGTTTAAAGTTGGTTGGAGGATTCACATCTCTTACCATTTATTTATGAAATCCTTTTCATTTCGATTGAGTGAATTTATTTTCAAGAGGAAAGAGTGTTCCCAAAGTAAATCGAATTCTGTAGAATCATTTCATGTTAGCTATCCGAAACATTTATTCCTTTGTCGCTTTGAAATCACTAACCTTAAAAAAATGCTCCAGTATCAACTATATTTAGGACTTGAAATGGATAAAGGTTGTTCTATGGAATAAATATATATTGCCAGTAATTCGCATATTTTATTTAGTTATTATTTAATATTCAGATTAAAGTTTTATTTCTTTTTAAATAAATTCTAGTTTAATTTTTATAAAAAAGAATTTACTTCGAATTAAATTTAAAAATTTGTACTATTTATATACTATATTTGTTTCCATAATTAAAATATCTTCCGAATTCATCATAGTTCAAAATTTCTGTACAATAGATAGGGGTCGCTATAGTCAAAGAAATGGAATGCATCTTTCTAACGACAGTGAAGTAGTAAGTTTGATACTTGACTTAATCCAATATCTTTATGCTGAGAAGGCTTATACATGCTTAATATTTTGTTGCAGCCAATACCCATGCACTCTGATTAAACTGACAATTTAAGTAACTATTTCATCACCTGAACGTGGTTCAAAATTACGAGGTTTTGCCTGTTTTGCAATTTTAATTCCCACCAGGAAAAAAAAAATAGTAATTTTCTAACTCATTATACAACTTACAAATGCATTTCAGTAAGTTTATGTTTCAGGTTACCATTTATTAATAACAACTTTTTTTTGCTTTTTGAAGAATTTAAATAATTCACATTTCAAAATTGACACAAAAATTGATTTCTATCTTGTTTAGCTTTGCAGAAATTTAAAGAAAAAGATTAGAAACAGATTAGGCAAATATGATTTCCTTTTCGTCCCATCCCAATTTTCAAAATTATTTTTTTATAGTTTGAGTCTTAACTGTGCTTTTAATGATTTCTCACCAGTGTAACCTAATACCGTTTTCCTGCATAGTAATGATTTTTATGGAAATAGTTGTAAAACTTTATGATATTCAGGTGAGATTTTCTTAATATTAACAATCAATAGGTATTAACCATTGGGAATACTTTTTGAGGCAATATGCTTCTTATAACAATTACAATAAATACAGATTCTTATGTATTTTTATCATTAAAAATAATATTTTTCGCAAGATAATGCATGAATGAAACAACCCTTCTTTTTTCATTACATCAAAAATACATTTAGTAGCTTTGGTCTGTCTCTTTTGGGCAATATTTTGTTCAAACTACATTAAGTCGAGGCATTGCATTTGAAAGTGAATTTCAAATTATTACAATAATCCGTGCTTTAAAAAATATCGAGCCTACAATCTGTTGAACTGAAAATTAGATCATTATCTTACAATTTTGACTAATATAGCTTGAGTTTATTTCTAAAAATATATTATCAAAAAATTAATTACTTTTTATACTATATTAAATCACAAACACATGTTTAAAAATTTTGGTTTTTATAACATACCAAACTGCAAAAAACAAACTCCTATAGCTATAATCATCTTTAAATCATATGTTAAACGATATGTCAATCAACAAATTGCCCAGAACATTACGATCGGGAAAATACTTCATATTAATCTATATTAAAATAGAAGGAACTTATCAAGAGCATGGCAAGACGTTCAAGTTGAAGGCGAAAAAGAATTAACATCTTGTTTAAATTATATTAAATAATGAAATAATATTTAAAAAAAATTTTAAGCAGTATTTAAAATATTTTATTTTATTTTATTTGTTTATAATAAAATGATTTCATTGTATTGTGCTGAATGAATAATTTATAAGGAAATTAGTTTTAGACAATAGAAAAAATTCTATTAAGCAAACATTTTTTTAGCAAAAATATCTCCACTGCCTGTTTGTGCTCCGATGAAATTAACCTTCTTGACCAAAATGTTGCCTTTGAGAGATGATTAAACCAAGCCTTAGCTTCAATCAATTTGTTTAATTATTTATCTATACCGTTTAAATTATTCCCTCGGGAAAGATATATATGCTAATAGTTATAGTTAAAACTCACAAAAATTGTTTATACAAGGTAAATATTTGAATCAACTTCTCAGAGAAAAGAATATTTAAATTTATAATGCATACCCTCATTTCTTAAATTAAATTTGCTTCTATAAAACTCGAAAGAAAAATACCTAAAACAAGTACAGTTTAATTTTATTTCTCTAAATAAAATATAATTGTTTTTATTCACATTTTTAAATAACGGTGATATTACACAGAGTTATTTAAATATAACTGTTTCTTGTTTAGTAATTCTGAAAAGTTCTAAGAACATTTACTCTTTAAGTAAACATTTTAAGTAATGATGTTTTGTATCACAGACAAGTATTTTTATTTCGTTTCTTTGCTAAACTTCTGTAAAGATAAAATGTTTATTTTACTTCGCTTAAAAACATCACTTAAAAAAAGTTGGAAATAAATTTTCTACAAGAGAAAATAAGCTTTGCTTTGAATTTCGACATCAAAAATGGTGAACAGGGAAATATTTATTGAGATAATTTACAGTGGGATCGTGAACAAAATTGATACATTTTGCTTGAATTTTTAATAAACAAAGGTAAACATTCAAGTTAATTTTTTACAAGTTGATGAGAGGAAAGATTGGAGTGAAAGAAAAATGTGAAAAAAATTCTGAAAGGGTGTTTTCTAAGTTTTCGCAATTAACTTATCATTTTCTGAACATTCATCTGGTCCTCATTCAGTATTCCACATATCCAATCAATGAACAACGCATGGAAAATGCAGAGTAATTGCTTTCGCTTGGAAGAAGTTTAAACAGAATGTCTGCATATTTTGGCGATCATTTAGCAGACCAGAATGTCCTTGAACCAACTTAGTTCCATACGATTAATGCTTTATGGCTCCTCTTGGCTGGTTCATTTATTAATCATAAGAAGGATATTATTTTTGGAGTTCATTATTTCTTATCGTGCAGAAAAAACAAACCGCTTAAAGAGTTTTTTCATAAATTTCTTCTTTTTTGTTATACATATCCAAATAATACAGTAATATGTATCGATATTACTTAATTTTGTACAAGTTACAGAGTGCTGAAAAAAAAGATATGATCAGTATTATAAAATGTTATGATAGGTTCATAAAATGTTATGATAAGTCCACACAAATGTAAATGTCAAACTAAGTTGAAATGTAAAAGGTATTTTTGATTGCATTAACATTTCCCAATAACAAAATTTTAACATTTCCCAGTAATCCATAACAAAATTCCTTATTTTCAATTGATACATGCAGCATAAAATAAAAAAAGTTTAAAATAAAAATTTAACTATAAAATAAATTATCGGTAATGTTGAACGGTTATTTAAATTCTTGAATTTATATTCATTCAATTTAAGAAGCTCGTATATACAATATTCTTCATATGTTATAAATATTTATTTAATGAGATATTCAGTTAAATGAAAATGTTTCGTGAACTTACTTTCTCTAGCAAATAAATTTCAGTAACTTAAACATTATGTGATAAGTCTTCGAAATGATATATTTCATAATGTGAACCAAATCAATTTAAGAAATCGCTATATTTAGTTTTAAATCATATCTGCCAAAACATTACTTTTTTAACGTAATTCCCTGTTTAAAGGTATGATTTCACCAATTTAGAAATTTGATGAACCCCAAAGCGTCAACTATTCATGCGGCATCCGTTTAAACAGCTTTTCATTAAATGGATACATTGAAATAAAATATGTCACTTCAATAATTATTTTTGTTCAGGCAAGTGATATTTTACGTAATACCTATTGAAAAAAAAAAAAAAAACTACATAATTGTCTGGGCCATAATTGTCAAATGGTCATTTTTTGCACATGAGAGCTAAATAGACTAGCCCCACCCCCACACACACAACTGTTAAAACACAGTTCTCTATTAACATCTTTCCACTTTTTACAAAATGTTCTGTAATCACTGAAGTAGAAGTATTTGAAGTATTGTGATTAAGACACAGAAAGGTTTTATGGTTTAAAAAACAATTAAAATAGATAAAATAATGTCTGTAAACTTAGTAAATTATTCAAATAAATATTCTCAGAATGAAAATACACTCTCATTTTAGAAAAACAAACATGATTTTACTTTGAAGGGAAAGTTAAACTAGCCAGTAAGTGACTAACCACCTTGCTAGATAAACAGGTCACGGAATTGACCTTTTAAAATTATTTAAAATAAATGATAAAATTGAAAGTGAAATTTAAACTTCCATTTATTTTCAAAATCTTTTAAAATTGTGTTCTATACCTAAATATAAACTTATATTTGCAACGTAATAAAATTGTTTAAATGAATTACTTAAACGAAATAAATTTCTCTCAGCTATGATTACCTTTTATGTTGATTTTACCATTAGCAGTATAGTATGAATAATTCTTGTTGATAAATATTTATATATCATTTGAGATGTAGGTAGCCTGACTAAGAGAAACGTTGCTGACCCTATAAATGACAGTGACTCCTAGAGAACATACGATTGTATAATTTCTGAGAATTTGAGGTCACTTCACAGAAGTAGCTTGGAAATATTTAGATGAGAATATTTGCTTAGGTATCTACCTCGTCGCGTTTGATCGATGCTCAAAATGATACATTTAGTTGTGTTTGTTGATTTGGTAAGCAGTAGTAGTCTCACAGAAACGTGTGCATCAAAAGAAACTAACACGATCTCATTTATTGAAATATTAACAAAAATAGATACATTATGATAGTTAAGAGATTGGTGATCATTTTTAAAACAATATTGTCATGATAAAATATGTAAAGTACAACTCTTTAGAAAGTGTGAGTTTTGATTTCTTATGAGAATGACAATTTATTTTTGTTTATGTATATTAACGCATAATGTAACTTTTTTTATAATATTGTAAATTCTCGAATCTGTCTCCTTACACTGGTTAAAACTCAAAATGGTTTTTAAAGAGTTTGTCTTTGGTCTTGAATTAATTATTTTGTGCATACCATTCTCCACTTGAGTGTGGTTGTTAGTACTGATGAGAATTTAATTTTTATATGTATATATTCAGTAAAATTGATGATTTTGTTAAAAAAAAAAAAAAAAAAATGAGACGCGCGAAATGTATTAAAAGACAAATAAAATAATAAAAACTATTAAAATTGTACATAAGTGATTTATTTATAAACTTTTCTTTCACGAAAGTGCGTAATTATTTTAGTTCGTAATATTCAACAAAAAATTACGTTTAAAAATTATAAAGTAAGTGAATAATAAAACCTGTTGCATCAATAATTTAAGATATGCATTCATTTTCTGAAATATTACTATTATCAATAAAAATATTAAAGTTTTTTTTATATAAAAATTATTTTAGTAAATATAGTTCCATTTCTATTCAAGTATTTATTAAAATGGTCTTGATTATCAACTAAAATGTAAAATAAATTAAATTTACGAAAATTTTATAGATAGTTACTTAAATGTGCAGTTTTTATGTTGGGAATTCCTCCTGACTTTCAGTCCAGAGCGCTGTAATTGATTTCAAAATATTTCCGAGGAAGCAATTAACTCAATTAACCCAAAGTATAGACAGTTAACTTAGCGATAAAACGCAAATCAAGGTCATAAATTTAATGACCAAAATGTAACATTTTAAATCAAAATAATAACAGCAAAAGATACATACATGGTTAATATACCTAAATTCTTGACTCCGGTTAAGAGGCAAAAAAATTATTTTTGATAAAAAAAAGTTAAATATTTTTATTACATGAAACATTTCTCTACACATTTGAATAGTTTAATCCCATTTTTACGATATTTTTTATATAAACTTTCATCTGCAACTCAGAGATATCAATATTTGAAATAATTTGTAAATTGATATTAAAGAAATATAAATAAACTGAAATATCGCTTAACGACAATAGGAAATATTTTAAAGTTATGAAAATAAATTACTCATTTAACTATTGAAACAAAATATTTAAAAAGGTTGAATTTTAAAGTGAAGATAATTAAAAATGAGGTCTAAAGTTTGAAAACTATTTTAGAATTAAAATTCATTGAGTTTGTATTACTTAGTTGAAACTTACAGTCTGCTTACTTTCCCAATAATTTAAAAAGATATCATTCTAATAAACTATCATTAGACTTTATAATAAGCAATTGTTAGAGGGAAGCATTTATCATTCTCATAATAAAGATCGTGACCTTAGAAAAATAAGGTGGTAATAGAGCCCTTATTTATCTTTAAAGCAATCGAAATCTTGACAGGAGAGTTAATACTGTGAAGGTTCAAATGCACTTCAATTGTAGTTCATGGCCTAGTCAGCCATTATATTGTAAATATAACTACAGAGAATGGCAAAACTTTAAACTTTATGAAAACTTTTTAGTTTCAATGATTACCCTATTTTTAGTGTAGCAATGCTTATATCTTGACAAGGTAACTCAGTCATTCATATTAAGACATTTTATGATAGATGCATTAGTTACATCCTGTCCTTTTGAAATATTTTTCTTCATAAATGAAATGATATATTGGTTTAATGGGATCTCAATTTACGATTACTTGGCCAGTTCATGTTACTACATTTACAATACTATTTGGTTTTTTTCTTCAGCAGACAAGCTCAAAATTTTGCATAAAAAAATTGCATCATTTTTTTGGACAAGCTCAAAATTTTTTTAAAATTCACAACTGACCGAACAAATAATATGGTCCAAAATATATTGGTGATAACAATTCCAATGGGTTTAAATGCCTTGATACTATAGAAAGGACATTGCTTCATAATTGATGAAATGTAGGAAGGAAGTACTTTAAAATCAAACATATCACTCTATAAGGATGAAAGTATATTCCTAACACCTTTTTTGGTTGATCTTTTACTGTATTTGATTTGAATCTTCTTTGTATTCAGATAATAAGTCTTCTAATATTCTGACAAAGTTAACTTACTTTCTTAAAACAAAACCTCTTTTGCACATTAAGCTTATTAATGTCATGAATTAAAATCTTTGCAGCTGCCATAGAAGAAGCATCAGTTAAAAGATCGTCCATGTAGAAATCATCTGGAAATTAAATATTGAATATCTTTTTTCCTGGAGCTATTTAAATATTGAAGTTTTTGACTATCTGATAAGTTATTATTAGAATCAATATTGGACTTAAATAAATCCGAAAACGAAACCCCTTATTTTACATTACCATTAAAGCTCTGTAACGATAACTGAGGTAAGCTTACATACATAAATTGATAGTTAGTATCTGTTCACGAACTTAAATTTGTATCATTGAAAGTAGCATTATTGTGATTCTTGGGTTCTAAAAGCAAATAAAGTTCATCTAAATTATTTTGAAGTGTTTGGAATCCTTCAATATATATATATATATATATATATATATATATATATATATATATATA
>JAPDSC010114481.1:117329-152809 GCA_026290005.1 Latrodectus geometricus
TATATATATATATATATATAACTCCCAATCAAATACTTCACAGGATTTACGGAAGTTTTGATACATGCATCTTCATCACTTTATGAACCATAGTCCGAAATCATTTTAATACCATGTTCCTGTTGAAACCCTGAACCAATAGCCAAACAGCTAAATATTGTTGAATGACTTTTGTATAACCCTTGTGCTTACATACTGGGAATGTATTTCATAAACAGTAAATCGTATTCACGAATCATTGGAGAGAAAACTCAAAATTCGCATTCATCTCTCCCGACAAAACATGCACGCAGAAATTTTGTATATATAATTTATGGTTGAATGTACTTAGGTTACAGGCTCTTCTTGATATAAAAAATAGCAGTAACATGGATATTGTTGTTAATATTTATGACACTTAGCGAAGCCAAGCCCTCCTGTCAGTGTTTAAGTGAATGAAGTCAGATAGAGTGTCTTACATTTTTGAACAGAGCCCCTTCCCTTTATGAGGGTGGAAGAAGGACTTTTGGCTCATAAACGATAGCATCATCTGGGTCTTCCGATTTAGAGATAGGAAGCCAAAGTCGACCCAAATCCTGGCTTGTAAGCCCCCCCCCCCCAGAGCACTTGGAACACATGGAGGGCATTGTGATCAGGGCATAATTTACGTGCCCCAGTAGCCATTAATGCATAATTCGGTCTGTAGTTGGCCGGGAATCGAAACCACAGTCTGAAGAAAAACAGGGCTCTTAAAATGGGGAAACGAATTTGGAAAAGATAAAATTTTTCCATTTCTTGAAGGACATAATTTAAAATTTTGAATAGCATCTAGAAAAAATATTGCGTCACACTTAGGAATACCTACACACTCTTTAAACATATGTAGAACTGTTAATGTTTTACTCACATTTGTGGAGCTTTATACTGTTGCATACTGCTCTAGATGTAATGAACCACTATTTTGTGAATGAAAAATAATGACAATCTTATATGGTAAAAATAGTATCAGTATAAGAGGTATATGCTTATATGATATAAAGCTAAGAAATTAATGTCCTGTGATATATGTTTTGTAAATTCAATACGTCACGTTGAAACAAAAAAATATGTGCAATAAGTTAAGAATTCGATACTACCATGAAAGCTGCGCGTTTTAGTGGTGAGTTTTACTTTTGCGGATTGCAATAATTGAAAATTGATCCGTGGTAACCAGTGGATGAATATATCGTTAACAAAATACATGATAACATTTTAACAGAATTTCATAACATTTTGAGTCTTAGAATAACAGAATAATTGCGGGAAAATTTCATTATGTATTATTCCCTCATGGAGATAACATACTTTGCTGTTATTGTTTTTGTAACTGTATGATCCATATGAATCTTGGCAGATATTCAAAAAAATATTGAAGAGCTACAAGTATAATATATAAAGGAAAAATACACACAAATTTAATGAGATATTTCAATAATTATCAGCAATGAAATTTCATAGTTTAATTTTCTTCATTTATTTATTTTGAAACTATTTGTTTGAAATAAATCCTTTTTCATATCAAGAAGCGAAAAGTAATATTAAAATTGTTTATTTTTACATAATATATTATTTTATATATCTTACGTTATATATTATTAGACGTTAACATATTATTATATATATCTCATTTGCACCATGTTTTATTGAAAAGTCAATAATCTTAATTATCGAAATTAGTAATAATAATTGCAGGTTCATCATTAAAGTTCTTGCTTTGTCCCATTTGTTTGAGACTGTCAAAACTTTTCTCAGAATTGAATGATTTGTCAAAACTTTTATGCTGATGTTACCACTTCCATTTGTGAAGAATAAGTTACTATAACATAAAATCATTAATAATAATGCATGACGTTAATATATTATCTTATTATTAATGATGGATCAGAAAACTGAGACATCTATAAAGACATCTATTCAAATTGACATAATATACAGTTTGTAAAAAACGCATGATCGAAAGAAAAATTTTAATCTTTCATGGGAAAAACTTGAAAGGATGATTCAAACTTACAAATTTTTCAGTTTTTTAGTGTAAAATGATCTTGTTGATTTTTTTCCTAAATATATGAATTTTATTGATTTTAAAATAAAAATGAATTATTAAAATATTGATATTTAAATACGAATAGAAAGTCATAAATATTTTAGAATAGTTTAAAAACAAGTGTAATAAATACCTGATCCTGGCAAATTATTTTGAAAAATTTCAAACATCGTTTCAAATTTAAGAACTTGACTTAAAATTTAAAATTATTGCTTTAGATTTCCATTGTTAAAGTAGATAAACGAAAATTCTTATTCTTTCGTTGGCGGTAGAAAATTAATAATTTACCAAATATCACGAAAACTATTGTAATGATAATAGGTAAAATAATAAATATATGGATTATAAGATTATTTTGAAATACAAAGATTAAAAGTTTATTAAAATATAAAAACTGCAAGCAAAACTGCTAAAATACTTCATTTTGTATATGAAGAATAATGAATTATCAAAAATCTCTCTCGTACTTTAAACTCTAAAATCATATTTATAATTACAATGGACTTTCAATGAAATTGATAATGCACAATAATCAGTTATTTAGTTCAATAACAATATATTTAAAATGAATGTGAATAATGTCTAACTAATAATTATTTTCTGTAGTTTTATAAAAGAGAATGATTTAATGGAATTTCTATACTTATCGAAGGCAGGGGAAAAGAATGATGTGTTTTAGATTTCAATTAATAAATCAAGGAAATTATGTAGATTATCTAGAACAAAGACGTACATTAACTTTTGTAACTGCTTCTCACATTAATCAATTTTCATATCAATTTCTGTAATATTTCATTTATTAGGATCAAAACTAATATTTTGAGTTATATGTGAGTTTAAAATTACTTTGTTTTTAAGTAATAACCACGAAAACACTATTTCAATAAATTTATTTAACCCATTTCTTGTAAACCACTCCTCTTTATCATCATTCTTTTCTTTTTTACACAATGAAGAATTTTTGAACCACAAGGTATATTAAATTTTTTGTAAATTTTATTTTGAAAACATTCTTGAAATTGGAATAACTTTTGAAGCGACCGTATTTTTTAGTAATATGTAAATTAATAATACTAATTAAATTTATTAATAAATTTTCAAGAATCCCTTCATTATAATAGCAATATTTCCTTACATACATTAATATCGGTTAAGAATAACATCACCGCAATTAAATCAATAATTCAGAGTATTTAGAAACAACAAAAAAATATTTTTTCAAATTAATAATTTAAGAATTCTTAAAATTATACTAAAAATAAATTTGTTATAAGCAAAAAAAAACTATATTTATTGTCTTTATTTTCCAAATAATTAATTATTATTCTTGAGTTTAGGAAGAGAGATAAGTCACTAAGTATCCGTTTCATAAAATTAAAGTAAACAGTGATATTGAAAAAGCATTTTTTACGTTATTCAATGTAGAATGTTTAAAATACCGTGAATGATTCATTTTCCACTTTATAATTAATATAATTCATAATTAAAAGTTCAGCGCTTTTCATTAACAAATAAAATTTTTGATTTTTAAAGACAGTTTAGAGAAATTACTTTAATTAATTGATGTGAAGAGCACCAAAATTATGAAAATATTTTAATTATGAGCACATATGATATAAAAATTTTTGAACGTAATACGTTTCTAATAATCATAGAAAAATATACTTCAAATGATGAAAAGAAGATTGCCATTTAATAAATTAGTGGTGTTGACATATGATACTGTGTAAATAAACGTGATCATTCTAATTTTACTTTTTTAAATTTTTATAATTACATATTTAATTATGTTAAAAGTGTCACGCTCTCTTTAGCATTTCCCACGAATGCATTTAATTAAAAACTGCTGTAACTGCATCAATCAATTTTTTAAAACAGTATATAGCAAATTAATTCATCTGAAATGCTTGAAAAGTTTTCTTTATCCTATAAATACAGAATTTATTTCTAAGAATACGATTCTTGAAAAAGATACCTTTACAAATTTTACTTTAAAAATTTTTCTGAAAACTAGAGAATGGATGGAATATCATCGATTTATTACATTTAAATATAAATTAATAATTTAAGTTCTGAAACAATTTCTATAGCCTATTGAAATTTACTACAGCTGTTTCCTTTATTGGATAAAATTGTTTCTTTTATTTTTAAGAAATTAATTTTCTTTCAAGATTTTCAGTTATTGCTTTAAAAACAATAATTTCAAAATAGAGGTGAAAATGATAATGTAGAAATTGATTCATATTAAATATTTAATTATAAATTTGTAGCATTTCATCCTGAAATAGCACTGTGTGCTCTAATGGGAAATTAGATGATATTAGCTTGCTATTTGTCTTGTAATTTAGACTTCGTAATCAGAATAATTGAAACACCTTAAATTAGTATGGCATATGACCAACTTTGGCATGTAATACAGCTTGCTTAGAAATCGATTCATACAGTGCTTAGAGCAATATTGCAATCCCCTTTTTCATGAAGATATTATGAAAGTTCTGGCAGAAATACACAAGTGGAAGATATCGATTCCACATTGAACTTTTTGTTAAAATAGATAGTAACAAATCTATAACATTGAAAACTCATGACTGTGAGGGCCAAGGTAAAATTTCAACGCATTCATCTACCAATTCAACTATATTCATAATTCAATTCAACTCTATTCATCAAATCATGATTAGAAAAGAACCACTTTATAGATAAGTGCATTATCATACTGGAAAATTATATCTCTTGCAAGAAATAAAGTGTACATCATAGGGTGGACCTAGACATGAGTTTTCTTACGTTTCTCATCAATGATCCTTCACTTCAGGGTTATGATTGGTTCATTAGCATGGATGCTCATATTATGACAAATCCATCACCATGCTTGAATGTTGGAAGAAGATAGTTGTGATCATAAACTTGTGCAGGAGTTCTCAAAACGTACATTCGTCCTGTTATAGGGAAAAACATGAGAAACGATTCATCGCACCATATTATTTTCCTTCTCCTATCAATCGACCAGGTTTTGTGAATGGCACTACTCTAGACAACGTTTAGCATTTGTGAAAAGTAACTTGGGAGTTCTTGCTCTGCCATAAATGTTTTGTTCATGAAGGTGACTTCTAACATTAACAATCATACTGGGAAATCCAGAAGCTGCTTCGGCTCTGCGGTCATATTTGTTACAGTTGATCTCTTCCTACACATTGGAAGATTCAGGTGGTGCTGCCATCTATGAGCCAAAAGTTGTACTTCCCCCTTCATACGAAAGTGCTCTTAAAAAAAGTGTCATTAACAACAACAACAACAGCAACAATAATCCACTGCAATTCCCGTCAGTCTCTTTCACTCAGCTTCACTTTCCATACACTATTTTGCATTGCTTATTTTGTCTTTCCAAGCTGTGATTAATTTCTCACAGCTTTAAACACCGTAACTCTAGAAACCTCCAAATGTTGGGATTTTTGATTACACTTTCTCAAGCTTGACTGATCCCTACAATTTGTCTTCTTTGAAAATCTGAAAGACAGGATATTTTACGTTTAGGAAAAAAAAATCCATGACTCACAGAACTTTAATAAAATTACCATAACCTATTAAAATGTGTACATCTCTATTTATAAAAACACTGTTACCTATTAATTTAATGCTTAGAAAGAGCATTAAAACTGTCATATTTATTCACAGGTATTTTCATTATTTTGATAACCACTTGTAAATCAGTTTTATGTATAAAATAAAAAGACCATAATGTACTTTGGATAATAATAATAATAATAATAATAAAAGTAGAAAGTTAATTGGTTAGAAATTTTACCTTCAAGTCAGCAGTTTGATTCAAACTTTAGATTAGATGCTTGTAATGATTTGTAATTCATTGAAATCTGTAGATACCAGTTAAATAGGCTTCATATGTGAAAACTTATCTTTTAATGATAAAATTAATTTTGATAAGCAAAAATTGATCTTAAAGTGGTTCTAGATGATAAACGAATGTGGTATTTTAAAATAAAGTGTTTCTTACTGGAAAAAAAAATTGGATTAAAGGTAAAATATTATAATGATTTTTCGTTATATACATCTTTTATTATATATGTCTTTTGACAAAAAAGAAAACAATTTAATTTGATAAGTATTTTAATATTTGTGACGCATAAAATTTATATTTGTAATGTATATTGCTTTAGTTTGTACCTTTATCGCCATTTCTTTGTAATCAAAAGATTATTAGACTTGTATGTAATTTCTAAGTATATTCTGAATTACTAAAATCTTTACATATGCAATAGTAGTTGAAAAATTATGATCAGGATGCTCAAAATTCATTCAGCAGCTCATTTGTATATATACAGCCAAATTATGTCCAAATGTTGGTGCCTCCAAAAAAAAAAAAACATTTTTTTTAATGTATTAAGAAACTAGAAACATTTCGCAATTCAAATAGATATTTGTACAAATTATTATTAATTTTTCAAGACTTCAGGGGCAGGAAAAATTTTTATTTAAAATAATTTAGAATGATGTAATAAAATATAATAAGAACAATTCCATTTTCGTCTTTTTAAAAATTCTAAGAAATATTCTAAAGATATGACATCACAAACAAGACTTGTAGCTGCAATTAAATTCACCTAAATTAATAAAATTATAAAACAAGCCGAGAAAAATTATAAAGCTTTTAAATTAATTGAGTTAATTGAAAATAAAAAAACATTTTAATGGATTTTATGTGAAGATAAGAAATATTTCAAAGAGATTAAGGGTACTTTGCTTTTTACAAATAATTTAAGGAGTACTTAGAACTAGGCACGCGTACTTGACGGAAAAATTTTTAGAGTCATTCAATCAATTTAGAAAGTAAGTTTGAAAACAGTTTAGAGAAAGAAATAACTAAAAAATCAATAATATGCTTAAAGTAGGGATTTATTAATAAAAAATAATTTTTAGACTCATAAAATTAAGGAAATGTAAAATAATCACATTTTGTAGCAAATAACGTGTTTAAGAATATACATTACTTTAAATACATTATACTTTACACATACATAATAATATATAATACATTTATTTAATATTTTTAAAATATGAATTTAATGTTTGGTCTTTAAGATGAAAAATACCTTATCTTTAAAAAAATTCAGCTTTCGAAGTTATATTTTAAAAAATTTTGAAAATGTAGCAATTTCAAAAGTTTATAAACATCATAATTTTAGGCTACTTTTCTGGTAGATGAAATTTTGTTTAAGGGAGAACAGAACTATGATTAGAAATTTGAAAGTAAATGCATTTTTCATAGTTACTGTTTTCAAATTTCATTTTAGATTAAAGAAGTTTAATAAAACATTTGTTGAAATAATGCAATTACTATAAAGATGCAATCGCATTCTCGTACACAGATTCAAGAATTTAGCAATAGTATTTGATAGCCTCTGCCAAATGTTTTACAAACACATTGAATTTAGGAGCTAGTATCACATTTAAATATTTATTATAACAACGGCCTAACTTTTGGAACTAAAATTAAACAAAAATCAAAATAACTTAAGTCTAATTCATGAAAAATACTTTTCAGAAAATTGGTTTTGTATTTATAAATCCAGAGTAGAATTTAAATAAATTTGTTAAGACATAAAAATAGTAAAACAAAAATAATAAATATTTTGAAACCTTAAAATAAACAATGCTTGAAAGTTCTTTTTCAAAGATCTTATATTGAATATCTTGAAACATTCGGAGAATTTGTTTTGATATTTCAAACTCATTATTTTCCATTGTTTTGTTGTTATTAGATATGGGATAGTATTGATATATGGATTTATATATATGTATTTATCCACAATTTTATATGTGATTCAAAGGTACTATTATCGTACTTTTGGGGAACAACATTTTTCAAAAAGTATTGAATTTTTCTTTCTTTTGGCTGAAATTTCTACAGATATCAATCATGTGCTTTCTTAGATAAACACACTTTAACAACAAAAAGTGTTGTTCTTAGAAAATTGTGATATTTTATTTCTTAAAATTTCAAAAAATTTAAATAATTTCCTGGAATATATCTAATGCAATTCATAAAGTTGAAATTAAAAAAAATATTATTTTTATTTAACAAGTTTTTTAACCAGTTTCTTAAAATGTAAGAAAATCAAATATCCTAAGAAATTACAACATGTAAATACTCTTGTCAATTCAATTTTCAACATTTAACGTGTCCCTGCATTTATCAACATTAAATTTTTTTCTTGCAAAACTATATGAAGATAGGCTTTATGTTTATTTTACATCAACCATTTTAGCATAAGTAATAAAAAATTATTTTGAATTAAGTTAATTATTTGATTTAAAGTACTATATGCCTTTGAATCAAGATCTTTCTTCGTGTCCAAATGAATTGTTTAAATAAACTATTTGGAAATTATTCTAGATTATTTTCCAAAATTTAATAATATAGCTTTGCTCATAGCAATAAAGAATTATTATGATGACATATGTCATTTTTTAAGTTTATACTAGTAATTTGGAAATCTTAAACTCATTTTGTTATTACTATATTCATTAATTTTTAATGCATACTTTTAAGCAGAATTTAGTTTAACTACTGAGTCTCAAAGCAAAATATTCTAACGTCGATAATTAATATTTTCATTTTAATTTACAAACTAATTCTAAAATAACTTGTTATTTTTTTGTTCATTTTCTGGAGAATGACGTTTTTAGGAATGAAGTTTAAGCATTTTATGTAACAGAAATCAAAATGTTAAACATTCAATAATTTAAATTCCATTACACAAATAAAGATTTTGATTTTGTTGTTAAGTAGTATTAAAGTATTCAATTTTAGACAACTTTCCAGACTCATAAAACTCAATAACCGTTTATTCAATCATTCATTCTCTTAACGTTATAGTTTTTTATTATATACAAGGAGAGACAACAGGTAAAATTAGAGTGATTCTTTATTTATTGCGAAAAATTTACTGAAATGTGTACTGAATACTTTGTTTAAAAAGATTGAAGTCATTATACCCAGAATTTGAAAATTTCTTTATAGCAAATAACCTACAAATATAATAGTTTAACCAAGAAATAACTAAGAGGGGAAATTAAAAGAATGTAACAATCACGGCATTTGAAAGTAACTATTGCAAAAGGAATGTTTTTTTTTTTCTGAAGAAAGATAGTGGTTTTAAATGCTTTTCAGAATTTGCAGATTGACTGTGCAATTTAAAGAAGCATCAAAATAATTATCATTGTAAACCATTTGGGAAAAATAGTCTCGCTTGGAGATTTTTGCTGTGATTAGTTTCTTATGGACTGAACAGAATTCTTCTTCAGTAAAATACATTATTTATCCATGATATTCAAATCATACCTGTGAATTTTGAAACTGAAGAATAGCTGCAAAATTTGAAGAAGGAAATCTCCAGAATCTCTACATTTTACACCAGTTTTTTTTCTTTTTTTTTTTGTTGTTCCTCTATGATAATTGTTTTGCACACAAGTGTTAAAGTAAACTACACCAGTTTTGTTTTCTTGTTCCTCAAGGATCATTTTTTTCCACACAAATGTTTATTTGACTGAGACATAGGGCTAGAAGTCAAGTCAACTCCCAATTGCTACACTCAACAACACCTGAGATAGAAATTGAACGCACGAATTGATAATACGAATGCTTGATCATAAATTACTTACTTGTCTTTTTGGTGATTTTGCAACAGTGGTTATTAATAAAATAACAGGAATACTTAGGTGAATCATGCTTCTTTTCAAGTATTGATATAAAGAAACACTTGTCAAAAAATGATTCTGTGTAAAGATGTGATTTCTTAACAAGCCGAGATAAGCGAGTGAAACTCAATCGAAGTAAAACCTTAAGTCGATTTAATAGTTATCTATCTTAAAACTATTTCTCGTACTTTCTCTCTGCCAATGATAAATAAATTTTTATTACTTTTATGATTTTATTAAAACTAAGTTACAATAATTACATATGTTTATAATTATAAATAAAATATAATTATAAGTAGTAAAAGTGAGATTAAATAAAATTTGACAGTATATACTTTTTGTATAAATAAGTAATAATAGTTTTATATTTTTTTACAAAAAGTACACAATTTGAAAATTTATTTAATCTCACTTTTACATGAAATGCATTAAAAAAAACAAAATAAACCCGCTTTTTTATTATTTTTTTTTCATAAGTAGCTCACTTATTTTTTACAGGTCTAACAAGACAACTTTACATGCTTAAACAAGACATAAAATTTTATAATATAGCAACCATAGAGGTAAGAATGTATAAAAACACTCTAAAATTTAATTATAATTTAAAAAAAATAATTTCTTTCTTGGATTTTTAAATTTTTAAGTTAAAAGCTGTAATAATATCGGGGAACTTCCTTGGCATGAAAGGATCAAATCCTTTTAAATTTTTATTAGACTTAAGAATATATAATTTTATTTAACTACCTCAAAGAAAAAATACAACTGCTTTTTATTATTTATAAATAAAAAAACATAGGCAATTTTACACAAATCCGAATTCATTTCTAGAAATATCTTCGTTTTCCTAACATCAAAATTCGGTAACTAATTATATTTAATATTAATTAAAATTCGTAAGTTTACATTTTATATTTATAAAACATTCATAAGTAGTTATTGGTTAAATATATAGTTATAAATCCTTAATTGATGGCAAATTCAAAAATTAAAAGGTACATATACTAAATGAATCATAACATCCTTATAAAATATGCCTAAGAATTAATTATAAAAATAAAATCTATAAAAATGAAAAAGCAAAAAGTTTGAGTATTTCAATTGTAATATTTCTTGTTGAAATATATATAGAAGAATTATTCTGCAGAATCCCAAACTGTGTATATCAATTTAGAGAGGAAACTTTTGAACTCAAAATATATATTTCAGTTTTATTTTGTTAACATCGATTTCTGCGATATATTTTATAAATATGGGATATCTCCTCTGTATGGTATTTGATTTGAAATAGTTGAAATAGAAAGACTTTTCTTTTTATGCTCGATTCACCTGATAGTTTAATATTTTTATGGCATTAAAAACTTTTTTTTACTGCATGATGAGAGTAGATATGAGTTAGCTAAATAAAAATTCTATCATTTTGTAATTCCTTTTACAATACAGAATAATTATTGAACATAAGCGATAAAACTTATTTATTTAATCATTATTCAATTCCACACATTATAACTTCCATAATACTTTTTTTTAAATATATGTACGTAAAAAACAATCGAATTTATTTTTTTTTTCATCTCCCTCAGAAGAGGTGAATATTAATAAATCCAAGATGTATAAGCACTATCGATAAGTTAATTATTCAAACTGAATTCCAATTTATTTTGCCGAATTAATATTATTTGGCTAGACCACTTCTTTTTTCTATTTTTAGGGAGTGGATGTTAATAATGTTTGAAATCTACTTTAAATCATAGGATGGACTCAAATTAGCACTCGTGTTCAAAATATGAACGTAAGACAAAAAAAATCGTCAGACAAATCACTGTCTATTTTACTCGCAATCTATAAACTTTCCAAATTGTATTTTATAAAAGAATACAATGGCTATATATATCCATGTATGTACAATTTTTGGGATATATTGAAAATTTTATTTCTGAATATAATAATTGAAATTAAGAATCATATTAGAATTAATATGATATAACATTATTTAGGGAAACGTATTTCAACAGTTATACAGAAATATAATTTACGCTTTGGTTAGAAGTAAAAAGAGTAATCCGAATCAACAAAATATATACTAAGCATAGCATATTAAAAATAAAAAGAAATCTTGTATTTAATAAACTATAAAAATATTAGGTATACATTTTCAAAAATCATATACTTGATGATAATCTAGGAAATAAGTTTGTGAAAAAATTGATTCTGGAAATGTTTGTTAGTATATAGATATTTATGTGTTACATAGCTTTTACTTAGAATACATTCATTATATAACAGAAAGTTATATTAACTTATATATGAAATGTAATTCTCATAAAACCTTCAATAATTAAATAATAAGTTGAAATACTTTATAGTGGCAATTAAAACATAAAGAAATGAAATGATAGACACACTTACTCTGAAAAGCTTACTGTGAGAATAGGATTTCCTGGATTATTTTATTTAAATAATTTTAATGGATTATTTTTCAAATATTAAACGTGTGTGTGTAAGGATTTCTTTTTTATAAAAATTCATGAAATATATGCTACACAATAGAACTTTATTATTCAGTATCATTAAAATAAACTCAATCATGAAATATGTATGGGTAACACATCTTCTTAAAAGCAAAATGCAAATATGTGATTAGAAAAATGATGTATAATTGTGTGATAGATATAAAAATATGAATTAATAAATTTTCAATACGCATGAGGGGATTTAAAATACAGTTAATGTGAAGTAAAAAAGAATATTAGAGCATAATATATCTGTAAATTTGTATACTTGAAAAATTTTATAAAAGCTGAAATATTCCATTGACATCCATTATTTCATTAAAGTCATGCATTTGTGTACATGTGATGAGGTGAATGTACTAGAATACATCTAATCAAATAATAGAATATTCTTGATAAAATAAATATGGATAATTTTCAAATTTATATCGAACAAAAATTTTTTGTAGGAAATTTTTTTTTATAAAATTGTAATTTTAAAAAGACACATGATAATGTGTGTATATTCATCAAGTATTTTAATAAATTAAAAAGTAAAACATATTACGCCGAGTAAGCTTTAACAATTAGTCTGATCGAGTCTGTTAGAAACACACATTTTTAAATGTTAACTCGTTAAATTTGTATTTTACTTCATTAAGTTTAAGGATTATTCGTATAAACATTTATATGAACGTAAAATAAATTTGTTTAATTTAACTTGGTTGAAATCACATCAGATGACTTCTCGTATGATGTTGACAACTGTGTTGTCTATTTATATTTTTGCTTTCCGATTAACTCGTGAAAGGATTTGGAGGAATTTACATCCCAGTAATGGGAGAAGACATTCCAATTGTTTTACTCTTATGGCATACCTTCTTTGAGTAATTTCCCAACAAGTTCATGCTCAAGTGCTCTTGCTGTAAATATTACCCAAGAAAAGGGAAAACTGGCTCTTCACATGTTATAATGAACATGAGTATTTTCTAATCAAACTCCTAGACTGCTTGGAATAATAAGTTATCTTAAATGTTTTACTACACTGCGGATAAATTTTCACTAAAAATATTAGGATGAGGCAAAACATAATTACCTCTACAATTTGCTATTGATTCTACTTATATGTTGCAGATTGTCGTTAGATGTGGTGGGAGATATAGACACCAATGGAAATTGTATGTAGTTTACCCAGTAGAATGTGAAGCATCATTTCTGAGGTTGCAATAATGTTGTGGGAAATTCTTTTCGTATATAGACGCCAATGAGTATATATAACATTTTATCTATTGCAGCAATATATAATTTATCATGAAGAATGTGAAGCATAATTCATGTGGTTTCATATGCGTTTCATAGAAAAAAGAATGCTTTTCTAAGTGACTTTGACAGATCTCAGATTGTGATGGTCCGGTGACTCGAAATTGGTATCTCTAAGCTGTTCACCTGCTTTTCGCCAGATGTCTTTGTTAGAACCTAAGGCAAGGAAGGATGAAAGACGTTGAAACGAGTAAAAGACACAATGATGCTAGATGTCTACGCAAAATTAACGATACAATTTGTCGAAATCTTCTCTTCTTCGAATAATAATTTTGGTGATAGTTAGTGGTAAATACAGTTAACTCGTTCGATTTTGACTCACTTTGTATTCAGTTTTCAACTGAACCGCTGATTTTATACCGCTCCATTGAACCACTTTGACTTTTGATGTCATTGATGATGGGTGGGCTTTCAATTTTGAGGCATGAACTGGTGATATCACCGTCATTCGTCCACGCAGCATAGATACTCATAACTATGGCTTGCAAACAGCCGATCAGGGGACAATTTCGGCGATATTTGTTTTGCGTCGTTGGATCACTATAACCTACTTACCATAAAATTCTCTTAGACATGTCACAGAAACATGATCTCATGACACACACGTGATCATAAGAATGATGCTTTACCTTCTTCCAGACAATTCATGCACCATTCCCTCTGGATTACTCCAATTATGAGCTATCAAAGAATCACAATTTCAAACAAAATTTTGGTGGTCAAAATGTTTTGATGATTCAACGTGCGCATATATATTATTATTATTCTTTTAAATTTTAAGTATATATTTCTTTCAGATTTTGTTTGAATTATTTATTATTATTATTAGGAATTAATATGAAAATTCATAAGAAAATTTCATTTCCAAAAAAAAATTTCTACATTTTATGGTATTTGATACATTGTTTAACATGTTTGTTAATTTTGATTCCAATGTGATAATAAATAATTTTAAAAAATGAAAAATTCACCAGCATATCACAAGGTAAAATATTTTATTGTGACACAGAGGGAACATATTCCCGAAGAGGAACACATATTTTCAGCTATATACATATAGACATCGATATAGCTCTGACATGAAAATCATGCAAACATCTTAGAGGAAATATTATAGAGTTATAAATATTACATTTTCTTTGTAAAAGTTACTCTTTCTCTCAAAGAGAGAATGTAATACAACAGTCATATATATTCTTGAGTTTTATTTGAAAAAAGCTATATCCATTTCCTTGAGTTCTATTTGAAAAAGCTCATGCTTATTTTATAATCATCCGGTATTTTTTTTTATCTAAGAAATACCATCTGCAAAGTTTGCCGATATATTATATAATATATTAATATAACAAAATTAAACTAAAACACTGTTTCAAATTTAATAATAATGCTTTGCAAGTATCACACTCTTGAAGCATAATAAGGTGATGAAAAAATAATTTCAGCAAACTTAATTTTACATAAAATGTGAAACTCTCAACATATTTAAATATTTCATGTCTCAACATGCAAAATATGTTAATTAAATGCAACATATGTTCAGTATAATAAATTGCTTAGCTAACAAACATATTTAAGAAGAGTAATTATATCACAGGAATAATTATTTAAATTCCCCTGTACATGCTAACCCCTCCTATACATAGTATTTGTAATTTCTTATATTTTGTATAAATTTTGTCATATAAAAAAGCATACTTTCTCTCTTCATTTACTTTATCTTCAAAAATCTAGCAAAGATATTTAAGAAGACAACAAGAGAATGCAATGTAAAGGAAATGCTTTAATCAATTATTGAAAGATGTTTATCTACAATGCTTAGTAAAGTAAATTCATCCCGAACATACTTTTCAATTATATAACCATTCGAACTTTCAAACCTTTTTATAAATCACAGGATTTTAAATTCATGAGTAATGTTTGGAGAATTATTTAGATTTTTTTGTTGATTTTCCGAAAGAATTGGATATAAAATAAATATATATGAAAAGAATATATTTAATAATAAAATATTTATAATTTTAAATTCATTTAATTAAATTTAAAAAAATTGATTTTAATTAAAAATATAAGATTATGAAACAATATTTTTCTTATTTGGAAACGCTAGTTATTAAAATACTGCAAAAGTCCACGGGAATTCTTTTAATTCAAAATAAAAATTTTCCCAGGTACTGATTTTCAAATTGTTAAACTTACATATAAGTATTTAAGAGCAATCTTAGGATTATTCTTTGTCAGGAACTTCACTTATATTCTCTAACATTCTAATATCATTTACGTTGAGCTAAAATTGTATGTTTTGACTAGTTTAAATTATAAGCCATACATTTTCCGGTTTCTTGTTTCAACATACTGAAACTCTTTTAAGTACATCCAATCATCTTATAATTTAGAACCGCGGTAAATTGAGGAGTTTGATTAATTGAGTAAGCAATAATCTCCTCTACATGCGGTAGAAGTGAAAAGATTTTTCATTCTACGGAGCATTCCACACATATAAAAATCACGATGATCTTCAAGTTGTCCTCGCATTATGCCTACTATTTTTTTCCTCCAAGTTAGCATGTTTTCCATATTTGGAAAGATATACCCAAACTAATGTATTTTTTTGAAAATTTATCAAGACTTACAAATATATATAAATTTTCCGTATTGATGAATACAACTTTCCTTATGCTATTATGTTTATGCTGTTATGCTTTGATTTATTAAACATTTGGACTATTTATGATTCATCATCATTGCTCATTAATTTCTATCAGCAAATATAATGTTTGGATTTACTTTTAGAATTCTTCTCACTGAATATGTAAAAGCTTGGCTAATAACCTTAACTGTGCCTTGTTCAAGATATCTACAGTTGAAGTAGTCGAGAACCGAATCTCGTTTGATCTCGTTTGATTCATTAAACTGTTGTCATCCAGTAAGGATTGATACGTGTTAAATACACGTTGGGTTTTATTTTCTCTATTAACAGTTATGCTTAGGAAAAGGTGACAACAACAACACAAGTATCAAACTCATCATAAGGCCGTGGTTCAAAAATTACTTGGTATTTGATGAGTGTAAAATTAAAGTCATTGGGGATAGTCTATAGTCCCTTCATAATATTATAAAGGTATAAAAGGTTTACTTAACCTTTATTTTAATAATTAATAGCCTTTAGTAGAAACATTATTTCAGATTAATGAATTGTAGTAATAACATGAATTGCTTACCTGTCAGAAAATAAAATCCCTTGAACAGTATCATGTGCATCGTTCTCAAATATAATTTTATAGTTAAATGAGCTCCCACAAAACTGCATTTGTAGATAAATAGAAGAAAAATAAATTGTTTTCTTAATTTTTTTGCCAAAATAATAAAAGCTTTCAATCTCTGACGGAAAACTTCATATTTCTCTGCTGCGTGTTGTTGCGTAAATTTATACTTATGCACGGAACATGTTTACTTAAATGAATAATAATCAAGAGGCCCGTGTTTATATTTCTCATGCCTATTATTTTGACCTTTTTTGCTCATCTCACTTGTAGTATTACTTTTTATCTTTTCATAAGCTAATGTCGTTAATTTTTAAACAAAGAATTTTCAAGTATTCAATTTATTTAATCTAACAAAATTCATCACGCATTTTTTATAATCAAATCATTTAGATTAAAATTAGTTTATTAAATTACTACATTAACAAAGAATGAATTTCAATTATTCTACTTATTTTTTTCTTTCCATTCATTATTTCCATACATCTTTTCCAAAAAATATTCTTTACTTGTATTCAAAATATACTTCTCAAAGCAAACCCAAAAATATTGATCAGTGTTTAAAATATTTTACAAGCATCTTTATATTTTACTTAATTACAGTATATCACATCGTAAGTGTCGATAAACATTTTATTTAAAATGCATTTTCAACCGGAAATAATGTTCAATTACAATCTATTTTCATGCAAAATATTTTCTATTTTGAACAGGACTGAGATTCCTTTTTTACGTTAATAATAAACAAATTTTATTTAAATTATTGTATTAAAGAAAAATTAACTTATTTCAGAAGAAAAAAAATATTTTGCAAAAAATATTCCATGTTCAAAAGTATATTTTCATCACTGATAGACATATAAAATAAATAATTATATCCATGACTGATTAATGATAGAAATTACAGACATAAACTAAAAACTGTACACAAACTTTCTACATGTGTTTGAATAATTTGTATATTAAACATTTATATTTTACTCTTTGTTCAACTTTCATACAGCTTTACAGCATTAACTGATATTCCCATTTATAATTTAAAGCTAACTTTCTTTATTTTCTTAGGTCTTCGGTTGATTTTCTCTCCAAAATCTTCACGTATTTACTCTGCACAGGTATGAAGTCTATTTCTTCATTTTTGTGTTTGAATAATGTAACGGTGGGAACTTTAATCATATTGTCTTGCTCAATCAATATTTGGTATTTCTGACGCAGGGAATATTCACTTCGAAACATGGGACGCCTTCTCAGAGGTCCGTCAACCGGAACGGCTAAGATGGCTATTCTTCCAGAAGATGATGTTCGTAAACTTGATCTGATGGATCTAGAAAATTCTGATGGGGCAGTGTATTTTCTGATACTTCCATGAGTAGCAAAATCAGTCACCACTTCTTGTGTCTTTCTCACATAAACGATTCTCTTAGCTTCTTGGTTTAAAATCTGAAGTCCAAGGAATACTTTATTATCTACTAGTGAAGAATTATTATCCTCGAATATGTCAGAGGGACCATTGTGGCGAAGACATGAACAACCATTTCTTGTTCGAGAAAGAGGTGAATTTCTGCTGTAATAAGTAGCTCCTCTGTCTGAACTCGGCGTAGTTTTCTTGAAAATCCTCCTCAGTGTAGCTCTAAAGTGACGGTGAGAAAGTCCATAGATGGCCGGATTGTAGATGGTGGACATTTTTGCGAAGAGGCTGGGCAATACCGACACCCAAGGTGTGAGGACATTCCTATTTCCAAATTGTCCGATGCATGCCACGAGAGAGTAGGGAGTCCATGAGAGCAAGAACATAGCAATAACAAACATGATCATTTCTGCCGCTTTATAATCGTTTCTCTTCTTGGGTTTACTGTAAATCTTCTTTACGTTGTTCCTCTTGATTTCCTTCTCATTTTGCATGATTGTTTTCATTATGAACGAATAACATATGGTAATAATGATGATTGGGAGGAAGAAACCTAAGAAGAAAATGAAGAGGAAGTACGACCTGTTGGCAGTAGTTCGGGAGAGGTAGTCGAAAGAGCAACTGGTGAGAAATCCTTCTGGAACAAAAGCACCCCATCCAAGCAGTGGTGGCAAAATTATTAGAAGACAATAAATCCATATGAAAACGATGGACATTTTAGCTTTACTGTTGCTAAAAAGGTTGCCTCCGTACCATGGTTTCACAGAAATGACCATACACCGCTCGATGGCAATTGCTGTCAGAGTGACAATGGATACTAGTCCGAACAGTCCACAGCAAGCAGCATACATTTCACAACCTGTAAAGAAATATATGCTTATCAAATATTTTAATTAACGATAAACGTAATAATAAAATCAATTATACATACATCATTTAATTTTATAGTTATCTTTATCATCCAACCATCAATTATAAAATGATTTTCGCATTTAAATAATAGTTTTAAAAAAGTTTTAGAAAATTTTTTAATGATTTTTCTTTACATCATTTTTTAGTTTGTGGATTAGCATTAAATGTCATTTAAAAGAATCATAGATATAAAATTTTCTGTTACTAATATTATGAAAATAAATATTCATAATAATTTTAAATTTGAAAACATAATACTACAAATTTAGATAAGCATTGGATAAACAAATTTTTCTACCATGACTGTGTTGCTGAAGACTTATTCCATTTATTTGCAAATGTATGATTTTCTAAAATATCTTTTTTTGAACTTAATACAAACCATAATTTTTTTCTATTGCCAAAGAAAGACGTTGGTTGTTTTCGGCTCATACATAAAAAATATAAACTATCATAAATAACACAACGTTCGCAGCCTAGTGCAACATTCAACATTATAAAAATTTCAGATAATGAAAAGCATTATGCTACTCTGATAACTGCTGAACACATAAGAGATGGTTAATGTTTTGTGATGGTTAGAAATTTTTATAGCTACCATAATGGTCATTTATAATAAATAGCATCCCTTATTGCTGACGAACGGTTTACGAAGATGCATCATCCTTCAACCTGTGGTGTAGCATCAGACAGTATTTCATTGCTTTTTAGTGTTCGTTAATACAGAGCTCAAAAATCGATTATGATATAGATTATTTTCCTCGCTATAATCACATTGCGATGCTTTACGGGCACGGTGCTATTAGATTAATATTTAATTCTCTATTTTTATGACCTTTTCTCCCAGTCATTGTAAACAGAAACGTTCAGTTTGCTCATTGAAACTTTCTTGATAAAACTTACAGGTACTAAAAATACAGTAAAATATAAGTTATGGTATTTACTCCTTTAAAAATTTTTGTAGAAGTAAATAAAGACAGTGTTCCTAGTACTGTTTTCTTTGCGACTAAAAAGAGATAAAATGTGGAAGACACATTATCACTATAACTTAACTACTCATAATTTATTATTTACAAATTTCTTGAAAATGAAGTAAAATTTTAATAGTTTCTGATTTATTAAAAGTGATATAGAGGAACACCATCCTTTCCTGTTTTAAGTTTCTTTTTTAAAGTCAAGTGAGTATGTTACTGATAAATAAATTATGTTATATGCAATAAAAAATATTGCCAGGTGATAAATTAATTTAACATAGAAACAGGTGTATTCACTTAAAATTTACAGGTGTGAGAAAAAGAAAATGTGAGAGCATATAGGAGTAAAAATGTTACATTTCAGAAAATTAATGTTTTTATATTAACGTATAAAAATATAGATTATAATTATTGCTTAAAAACAGAACTGTTATTCCCATGTTGCTTTACTACTATGAAATAATAATTAGTTAAGTTAGGGAGTGACACACTCTTAAAATACATATATTTTTAGGATAGTATTATATCAAATTTCATCATATGTCAGAGAGCACAACAGTACCAACTAATAACCTGCAATGATTTCACATGACAATTTGGTCTGTACTGTTACAGAAAATTTAATAGAATGGCTCAAAAATCATTTCTTAAAATGAATAAAAATCATTTGTATACTTTTCCATAAACACTTTTCTGCCCATTGGCTCTCCCCCAGTAAAGCACTAACAAGTGCAATTGGTTGTATTATATATATTTGACTTCTACATTGATAACGTGAGGAAGACAGGAAATGGATGTGTAATGAAGAGGTGAATTGCACGGGGAACTGAAATTTTAACTTTCAAGTTTACAATTAAACAATTCGTAGGCTTCACAGCCATTTCAGAAGTGGATAACTAAAATGGTACATAATTCCCACAACAATGTTTCTCTTGGTAGAAATACTTTTCCTGTGTAAAATATGATTATAGAATGACTAATTAAACAAAGCTATCCCTTTATAAAACAAGAAGTTTATGAAGCTATTCCTTTATAAAGCCAATGAGGAAAAATTTATTGAGCAAAATAAACTGAAATTAAAAATTTTTTAATCATATGAAAGGCTAATGCTATATAAAGTAAAATTCCACTTAGAGTAAAATATCATTTATATCCTTTTCAAATGTTTAGAAACAAAAATTACTTATTAGAAAAATTTGTAAATGGAATAATGCTTTTTATTATCCTTACTCCACTAAATGACGACATTTCAAACTTTTTTCTAAGCAAATGTAACTTTCTTCTTGAAAAACATCATTGTTATCCTTAGTAACAGAAAGCATACTTTTATGGGAGAAAGTTCTCCAATTCAAACAAATATTCAAAAAGAAAACTTTCCGAAACTCATATTTCGTTTAAAAAATCACGACAACATCTAATTCTACATAGTTATAGCTTATACAAAATAACACACCAGACATCTTCTCTAACATTCAACTCTTTCGATCAAAAAGAATTTGAAAATAAATTTTTGAATTGTGTTTACAGAATTGTCGAAAATATGAAATCTTACTTCATGTGAAAAAAAGTTTTTTTTTTATGGGCAAGCAGTTTTTGTAAATCTTAAAATTTACTTTCGTATGCGATTCGTGGGAATATACGAAATAACCATAAAAAGTAATTAAAGAAATGGTAAAAAAAATTTCTCGTCATTTTTAATTCCTTGTAACGTTGTGTCAGTAAATTAGCCCTCTGTTTTTTAGTTTGACCTGTAGATTTGATCCCCAACATAATCATTAATGTTCAATAATTTTTCGTTACACAAGAGTTTATTCTTTTGTTTTATTCATAAAAATTTATTCTGTTCTTTTATAATTAAGAGTTTATTCTTTTAGATCTTATTGTTTACAAAAACTTTAAGCAATAAATTCCAGAAGTTATGTATGAAAATTTATCACAGAATAACAATTCAATCTATTATCTTTCTTAAAATTTAATCTTAACTTTCTCGGTCATTTGTAATTAAAGTTATTTTTTGTTAAATAGTAGTTCATAATAGAAATTAACTTATCTAATTTCTGTTAAGAGGTTTTTCATTATACAAAATGAGCTAATATAAAATGCACAGAATATATCAATTCGATCCAGTGAAGATCAAACTTGTTTTACCACGAAGAGTGAACTCACGCAGTTTGATAACATTCTTTATAAAATTTTCTACTTTTGGTCTCAGTGTTGAAAGATAACAAACATTTTTATTCCCGAGAGTGATATTAAATGTATAGTTACCACTGAGTTAATAGATAAGGTGTTTTCATAGGCATAATGGATATTATAATCCTCATTTAGTTCCCTTGTTATTTCCAATGATATGTAAGATCAGAATTTAAAAAAATATGTACTGAAAACATAAAATATTTAAATATCTGACATCAATTCTGTTTCAGAAAACCAATGTATCTATAAAAGTAACTTTAAATGAAAAATCAATAATAATATTAATAATAATAATAATAATATAATATTAGATTCATTCCTTACCGCTTGAAATTAAGAATTGAAGGCAGAAAGAATTGTGAAGAATATTGTTTTCCAAGAACTAGCACTTTATTAGTAAATAATTTAGTTTTCTAAATCTCATATATATTATATCAATATGAAACTTCAAGACATTTTCTTTGAATTACTGTGTCTTTAATCCTATATCATCGTCAGATTCCTTATCTTTGTCAAATTTTTTATCAACGTCAGATTTCATAAACCTCAAATCAATAAAACATCAATTTTAATCATGCTACATAAGTGCAAATATTTTAATTGAAATGCTTAATTCAATTCTTTGTTTTAGAAATAAACTAAAGAGAATATACTTTCAACACAGCTTCTAATCTCTGCTGAAAGTTCTTGTAAGAAATATACATTAGGAAATTGTTTCTCTAGAAAAGTCACAGAATTATCTTACTTTTTTTAAAATTATTTTTGAAAAATGTCTTTAGCGAGATGTTTGTATTTTTATGTGAAGTAATCAGTTGGATTGCAAAAATATACGTAGTTGAAGAGACAAATTTCAGATACTTTTCTACTTATCGGAAATAAATTCGTAGTCAAGTGTTTTGCTTAAATTTTAAAAGTAGTTTACACGGAATAACCTTTATTTTATCTAATTATAATTTCTTTAAGATTTCTCCTCAGATTGTTTTTTGAGATTTTCTTTTAAATTTTTTTATTTTTTGCTTAATAATTCAAATTTAATATTTTTTTCTTTCATTTATAAAAATAAATAATCTCTATTTTTACTTATATTTTGTTATTAATCGTGATTTGTTTATTCAGATTCTTTCTTCCGCTCAGTTCTTAGCCACGTTTTTTAAAAAAATAATCTATAATGTTAATAAATTTTTAGTAGATATCCATTATGTAAGATTATATTAATGAGTATTTCACTGTCACAAGAACCCCCTAAAAATATCAATGAAGCTTTCAAATTTCATGGTGACAGTCTTTTGGCTGTTTCATGAAATTTGAGTAGTTACTTAAAATTATACACGTTTTTCAGTCTGTATTAGATAAGGAAAAAACAGACACCCTTACCTAATCTTCCAAACATCCACGATTCCTTAAAAGCTGAGTATGCAGCCATTGGGTGGAGGAAACCGTTCAACATGTCACTCACAGCCAAGTTAATAATCAGCGTGTTTGCCGGACTTCTCAGTCTCCGGTACCTACGGAAAATACAAATGTATTTATAAATATACAATTTCGCTGCATTCTGAAAAGAAACAATATACATCTGTAATTGTTACAGTTAGTAAATTTAAAACTAAAGTTAAAATAATTAAAAGATTACTATTAGTTTTGACTCTTTAATTATTAAAATTCCTTAAAGATTAACCATCAACACAAGGAAACCAGGATACAAAATTTATTGAGTACGTAATAAACAATACGAAACATTAAAAATATGCGAAAGCGTTTTACCTAAACATAAATTTGGTACAGTATTATTATTTTTGAACATTAAATTTCAGGATATCGTGAATTATGATTTACATAATTTACATGATTTACATAATCACAAAGTATCAGATACATCAAGTAGGCATCTATGTCAAATTCATTACTTCACAAATTGATATTTCATGGATAGTAAAAATATATCAACTGAACAACCATTTTAGTCTATTGAATAAATTTTGGCTAACAGAAGTGTGTAAAGATATTCTTTAGAGGTTAATCAATAGACACTAATGAAAGATGCTTGGAAATTAAAGGTAGACCTTCTTTTTAGATTAAATATAGAATATTTGCGAGAGAGTAAATAAAAATGTAAAACAGGCAATCAATGTTGATGTAATATGGTTACCTATATGTTTTTTTCTTTTTGCTTATGGTGAATTACATTATAAAGCAAATTAATATAATTTTACATAATTGAAAATATTTTTTAACCTTCAAAATTTGTATATAATTAATGCGTTATCTGTCGATTTTATTTTTTGTTTTATATTATAAATAAATTTACAGTAAAGAAAATTTTTATTATGGATTTAAACAAGATAATTTCGAAGGCTCATAACCTAGCTATGTCATTTGAAACTTCTTGTAAGATTATCTAATTAATTAATTGCATTAATAATCACAATGACTTTAAACCTTACACCCAAGCTCAAAATTTCAATAATTAAATTTAGATTTCTGATGCAAAAATGTTCACATAAACTATATTTTTCTATATACACATATAAAGAAAGGATGTTCAAGCCAAAATGTTTACTTTGTTCCATAATCTCCTTTAGTAATTGTCTTTACAAAAATATAGCATCCCATGATATTTATAGTGAATCACTATAAACTAGTTAACACAGTTGATAGAAACAAACGGTATTTTGAGCTGTTTGGTGATAAAATATCTCAAATTTGTCTAAAAAAATAGTAATTGGTGTTTAGAAATGCAGCATTCATATTCTTCTAACAAACCCAATGAGAGCTTTACTTAAAAAAAACCAAAAAGAGCTTTACTTAAAGAATTATGGGATGTTGAAATTAAGGTAATTATTCTAGCAGTAGATATTTATTTATGTATTGCAAATTAACTAAACTGATTAGGAAAATCTCTTTTGCCTTATTATATATATTTTTTGCATAATATGTAAATAACTTTTCTCTTTTCAAAAGATCCTTCTTTATTTCAAGGTCATATTTTATTCGTGGTCATATCTCTCTTTTGCTATCGAAAATATCACATCATTAAAAACCAAAAAGAAAATTTTTTTCTTGTTTTGTGGAATAAATAAGATACTCAATTCTAAATGGAATTATATCAAACAAAGAGAAACATTTCATAACATTAGCTAAAATTATTTGCAATACTTCACATAGGACTTGTATTTTATATATTAAAAGATATATTGGTTATATTCTTAGTAAGATAAATGTTTTAAAGAAGGTATAAGCATGTAAACTACATTTTAGGGAATATAATTTATTATATTCCCCAAAATGCTATTCTACGCTATTTATTGTTGAAAAGGATGAACTACAATATTTTACAGATTCAATTTTAGAAGCTATAGAAATTAGAAACTATGAGAATTTCAGAAGCATGGATTTTAAATGCCCCTAGTGATCCATATGAAGACATGCATTTTGACAGACTTAGTGTTGAGAAAATAGTAATAAGCATTTCCTAAGCATAAATTAACTGCATTTTAGGTGTTCAAGTGAATACAATTTCATATCTAGTTATAAGATTTGGGAGTTACTATTTGCTGTATGAGTTTTCCTACACGTTTAGAATTAATGAATTTAAATAAATTTATTAAATTTAGGTAAATTCATTTTATATATTGAACCCAATAAAAGCACAATTTATTTGGCTATTTTTTTGTCATTGTAAAGATGAAGAGCTATTAATTTATGTTATTAATATGTTCTGATTGTGGTTGTACTATAAAGAGAATACCTTTTACAACATATAAATTATCCATAAATACTCAAATAACATAAACACACATGTATATACTCTTCTGGACACGTAAATGCAGCACCCTGAAGAAAATATTCAATTAACATGAAATTTACAATATGCATTAGCAGAGGAGTAATATGTAAATGATTAGAAATTCAGCACAGTCGCACATCATGCACCCCAGAGTTCGACAGCTGGTTATTTTTATTTTTATTTATTTATTATTTTTTTTTTTTGAAAAAAGCGTTTTATTATGCCTCGTAGAAAAAGCGATCATTTTTTTTTATCAAGTATCCGAGTTCAACAAAGAAAGGATAGTGGCCTACCGAGATTGTGAATTGTCTTCAGAAAAATCGGCAGTCATGTCTGAGGAAACCAATCAACTTTAATGCGGATATGTGATCGTTAAATACAGGAGAGTATAACATACCGAAGATTTTCAACCCATCCACCTCAGTGTGATGACAGACAAATTGTGCACATGACAATGACGGACCGTGACATAGCGAACCATAGCACAACACATTCAGTCTGTAACACATCATCCAATGTCTGCTCGTAATATTCGATCTCATTTACAACCGAGTGGACTGACCATACTGCCCATTGCTTCACCTACTCCAGACTTTTCCGCGGCTAATGGTGCGATGAAAGAAGGATGTGGTCGGCAGAATGGGATGAAATTGTCTTTACTGACGAGTCACACTTTTGTCTGCTATACCATGATGGTTGCATTTGAAGCAGGAGATACTGTATGGAAAAGTTGATGAATAGCTGCGTTATGGAATGTGACGGTATTGGTTATCATTCTCACATCCCTCTAGTACGCATTGCCGGTACTTTAAACAGCCACCGCTACATCTTCGATGTGTTGGAGCCAGTTGTCCTTCCTTAATTTCATGGCTTGCACACAGCTTTATTTCAACAACATAATCCACGATCACACTTAGCACGCATTGTCCAAGGGTTCTTCGTCAATCGCCAGATTGAATTGTTTCCTTGGCTGGATCACTCTCCGGGTCTTTCACCGATAGAAAACATGTGGTCTATGGTTGCTTAAAGATTGACCCAAATTATATCCCCAGCTGCCACACCAGTTCTTTGGCAACATGTTTAAGCTGGTTGGTCTGTTGTACGCCAGGAACACACCCAAAGTTTCTTTCAATCAATGGACAGGCCAGTGGCAATGGTGATCACCCACAATGGCGGCTATTCTGGCAACTGATTTTGGCAGGAACCATAATTCACAGAAGTCTATAAATTTAATCGGTCAACATACTTGGTCAACATGTTACCTACTAAGATAATTTTGTTGTGATATCCCTTGTCTTTCTTGGTGCTGCAATTTGGGTGGACAGCAGTATAGATTATATTATTATTGAATTTAATATAATTTATAACCTAATGAAAAAGCAGCCTGTTGAGCGGTAGAATGCAATATGAATCATTATAGATTTACAAAAGACATTTTATTGAATCAATAATTGAAATTGTGACTCTGTAGTAAAGATGTGATCATGACCATGGTTAGCACTATTTCATATTAAATGTGACTTCGATACGTTACGGGGTTATTCAAAGAACAAGCAAGGAAGGTCTAAGATGTTCATTAACATTTGATTTCTTAGACCATTGCTAGACTTTGATTTATTACTGTCGCCCAGATGTTAACTTCAGGGTTAAATGAGGGAATTCTCACAAATTTAGAATTGCATTAAATAATTTGTATTTAACAAATAAATTACTATATTATTTCAATTTAATAATTGATCATCTAAATTTAAATTAATTAATGAGTAGTTTTAAATTAAATTTAAAATTACATGTTTTCCTTATAAATGAATGGAAAATGTCAAACAGATATGGACATTTTCAATGAAATATAAGAAAACGAAAATCCAATAATATGCAAGAATACAATCAACTATATAGTGAAAGCTATTACCTAGATTAAAAGGCCAATTTGGTTTACCCTTATATATTTTAGATCAAATTTAAGTATAGATTGTATTGAAAAAAATATAAGCAAATCACGCGAGAAATTACATTTTTATGGCAAAAATTATAAATATATTTTAACTGATAACAATTATTCATTTCTTTTCACTTATTTCTAATTATTTAAGTAATCATATACGGTTTCTGCATAATGAAATCCTCAAATTACACTCATTGATAATCCCATTATATTATATAAAAATTTTTAATAATTTAAAGCAAAATTATTATTATTTTTAAAGCAATTTTTTTAAAGTTTCAAGTTTAAAAAAATTAGTAAAATACTTATAGCAGATATTTTTTAAATTAATCGTAAATTAAGAATATCAATTAGTTCTCACAAGAATGATCGGGCATAATTATATTACTTATTTTTTTCATACCATAACGAATCATGAAAATCATTCAGCAGAAATAAAGAACTAACTAATTATGATTTAACCTCTACAAATTGATCCATATACTAAATAATAGATGATGTGGGTGGTCTTAATGGTAGAATTATCGGTGGAAAAACACTGAATATCTACATAAAATGGGAAATTTGTCCAAATTACAATAATGTAATGAGAATTCTTAGAGCTACAAAGTAATGATAAATTTTTCATTCTGGTAACTAATTACGAATAAATTAGCAGAAACATGTGGTTAATGTAAATTTCTGTGTTAATAATTTCCCCATAAATATTAATGCAATCTAAGCGCTCATACTCATTATATATTATAATTCAAATATTTAATAAAAATGTTTAATAGCATCAAATTTTTATTAGACTTAGTTTTATTAATAAAATATTAATAATTTGCTACATACAGAAAATCATTTTGTACAAAATAAATTATATAAATGTAAATTAAACCTCAAAAATTAATAGACATAAAATATAAAGTATAAAATTAATGAAACCTACATCATACTTATTCAAAGTAACTTAATAATGTTACTTTCCTTCTTTTTTGTTTTATAATATTTTTGCTAAAAATATTTTTTAAGCTATTACTAAGTTTGATATTTGGACAAATAGTTTTCTCTTTATGTCGATTTCAAACTTGTTATATGAAGCTTAGTTTTTTTTTATGTCATGCCATTACTGAATTTATATAACATATCAGAAATTATCATGTAAAATGGTTAAAAAAAAAAAAAAAACTTCCGATGTAAGTTTAAATTTTTCAAGAGAGCACAAGACAGCTAAAAGAAATTACTTGGGATTTTATTTTCAAAATTTAACGATACGATATAACTTCAATGAAAGCCGCAGTGCAGTTAAAAATAAAGACATTCATACATTCAAAGATGTGAGATTGTTTCTTTCCCAAATAATACTTTTTTGGTTAAGAGGAAATTCTCATCATATAATTGGGAATCCTTTCTGTAAACATGAACTAGCGATAGTATGAGTTCATTTTTCGAAAACAAAAGCGCTTAGAGGTGAATGGCGTCAATGATTGCGTCAGAGGAACATGGTGCAGTGATTAATAACTAAAGCTGCACATTCCTACAAGGAGGTATGCACATTCCTATGAGAAAGAAAAAAAAAAAAAAAACTTGAAACCTTCAAATAAACTTGAAAACAAGAATAGTTGGTAAAATAGCGTTTTTTGATCGCTGAAATTTAAAACATGAAATACAAATTTAGAATATTTTAGTGAAAATAAATTTTTTTCAAGAGATTTTTGTTTTATTTATTCAAACTATGATAATTTAAGAAATATTTATAATTTTAAGGTTATAATAAAACATGTTGTGTAGAGATAAAACTTGATTAAGTTGAGGTAACACTAAAGACTCATAAAACCAAAAACAGTTAGTACCTTAGGAATTATTCTATAAGAAAGATAGAAACTGAATTTGAAATTTCATAATAAGAGCAAAATTTCAAAACATTGAAAAATCTATTTTTAACGTACGCATTTGTTTTATAAAATTTACAAACATTCACAAAAGAATTTTATAAGATTTATGTTTTAAATTTTGTAAGTATTCAAAAATATTTACTCCCTGTTTTTCCATATATTATTAAATTCCATTATTTTTAATGAAATTTTAGAGTCTAATTTTTGTAAGTTTAATGAAGTATAATTTCATTTCTATTTCCAAAAACTATTTTACAACTTTTCCTTGGTCCACAGACTCAGGGCACATTCCGACAATCATCGCTCACCTCCACTTCTTATCACATATAGGCCACAGTCGATTTTGGGTACTTCAGATCGCTAGATATGTCCCTTAAGGATCGGCGACATTTGTGATACCCGATAATTATACCTTTCTCGAAATCAAAAAGCTTCGAACTGCGCGGCATCTTGCATGCGAGTAATGCCGATGCTGTTTCCTACTTGATATATACCGGCGGAGGCCGTGACATGTCTCAGGACCACTGATATTATCATTTGCATAGATATCCAAATACATATTGGTAGACAGTGTATATATATATATATGTATAAGAAATTTGAACTTTCTATGTACCTATTTTTGGGGATGAATTTTCAATAACAGACGGGCACATTAACTTACTGTAAAAAGGAAAACACAGAATACTTTTAAACACACATTCTGACAACCATGCATGCAGAATCAATAATGCACTATCCATCTGCTATTGTTCAGTAATTGCTGAGATTATATATCCAACTGTCCTACTACAAAGTCAGTGTGAACTTACAAATTATAATTTTGTATTGTGCAGTGCACTACATACATACATAACTGTATTGGGAGATCCCGAATTATACCATAATTTAATGGACGCTGTGTTCTTTACACTATGTGCCCCTGGGTATGATTGAGGCCCCCAGGGAAAGCAAATTTTGGTTACATATTGCAAAACATTTGCCCCAATACAAATAAAGGGGTTTTAAGCCCTGCTATAAATCAGACAGAAGCATTCAATTTTATGTGAGTTATAAACATAAGTTTACATGAAACAATTAATAATCGGGAGGGTAGGCAAGACTTTAGAAAATTTGGATTAAGGAATTATTTACATTATATACATTGCAGATATTAGTTACAAGAGAAACCAGATGGGCTAATTTTAATTAAAAAAAATTAAAAGTTAGAGAGCAATAGGAAAAAAAAGGAGAAATGAAAGGAGGGTCACTATATACAGGTGTGGTATTCACATCAGTTCATAAAGCTCATGGAAATTTGTGCATCGTTTCCAGTCACAGAATAGATTTTTCTTTAAGATTCATTGACTTTTTCATTATTGATAAATCTATGTCGTTAACAGGAGCACGGCCTTTATCCCGGCAAAGATCCTGCCTCCCTCGTTTGGTTGGGTGAATCATTAGCTTCGTGAAGAAAGATACGGTGATGATTTTTCATACAGAACCTCGAAATTCCTCAGAGGTCTGTTTGATAATCTTTTTCAGATGATAATTTGCAGTTTCTGGACACTCTAGAACATAGGCACCTTTGCTCTTTACAAATGCAAGTGGATGATGTTGCCTTATGGATTCTGTGGAAGTACTGTGGGAATGGGCCGTGAAATGCTAACAGCTAGTTAACGTATGGATTATCGTTCTTGCCTGCTGGTAACTTCTGTGAGGAAGTATTTGGTAGTTCAACCCGCTGTTGCGTTGTCAAACGAAGACTGTCATTTCTGAAGTATTTTGTATTTTTATTGCCTGACGACGGAAGATCTTGGAAACAGAATCACTAACACTTTTAATTTGTTGGGCTTCGTAGCTTCATTCACAGTAATGTTTACGTACTTTTTCTAACATTACTACTGTTTATCATTACTACTATTTATTACTACTATTTATCATTACTACTATTTATTAGGCTACTATTATTTAAATTTATCCTGGTATTTGATTTTAAGTATTTATTTTTTAATGCAGGATGAGGACTTGCGATTTCGGAAGGGATGTTGCAAGTTTTAAATTGAAGAATAGTTGAAAAGATTCATTTTTCAATATGATTGTAGAGATGCTTAGTATGTCCTGGCCAGGATGAGGTTAATATTTCATTAAAAAATGTTCCTCCTATGGATCCTTGAGGGTATTCCCTGATATGAGGAATTGTAGCATTCTCTCCACCATGAGCTGTTATAAGCTATCTGTCTTCTAGAAAACTGAAAATTATGGATGATATATCACTTGGACACATTGTTTGCAGTAATGCCTGGCGTAGCCCTATCCACTCAAGTGAATCAAAGATCAGCTGAATATATAGAGTGATCAGTGCTAAGTAATTATGCTTATGATAATTCATCTACTATGTTACAAAGCTTTTGAAATGCTTGTTCAGTCGAGCTGTTGATTTTGAATCCATATTGGTTATTGCCGAAGAAATCTATTTCATGTAAATGATTTTAAAACCTTTCTATGATCAGTCTCTCCAAAACTTTCCCGAGGGCTGATAATAAGTTCATTTCCGATAGCAGGAGGAAAGTCTGGGAGTTTTGTTCTTTTTTAACCAGTAGATAACCTTGCCCTCATTAAATGGTTTGGGGAAAGTATTTAGGGTGAGACACGAGTTGAAATATTGAAGGAAGAAAGTTGCCTCTGCTTGAAAGAAAAGCTTCACTACAACATTGTCTATCCCATCGAAACCTGGAGCTTTTGAGTTGACAAGGTGTTTGAAAACGTGCTTCAGTTCGTTTAATGCTAAGGGGTTGGTCTATTGTGACTGCAGGAGTTAGGGGCTGATTACTGATACTAAGGTGGTGTTAGCTTTTAGTTGCGATGCCATCTAATGAGAAAGTAGCTTTGAAGCGGTGTTGGATTGTGGTGGATTTTTTCTGGCTGTTGTCGTGAGGACATGAAGCTGTGAGGTATCTTATATTTTAGCAAATTGTGAATAGTTGAACTGATTTCATTTTCATTTCAGTGGAATTTTTTTATTAATATAATCTCTAACACTTTTATGTGTGTCATCTACTGTGTATGATTAAAAGTGTCCATACAATTTATGTGGGTGAAACAACCTAAATTTGTATATAACTAATAATAATATCAATTAATTTTTTTCCAAAAATCTTACCTAATAGCTAAATGGTTAGTACTCAAGTTTTCATATCAATAATTCATTTTCCCAATTTCCACTTCGATTGTTATTTTTTATAGTGGTTTGGAAGCAACTTTAAGAAAAAGCCTATGCCAAATAAGTTCTTGTCAATGCCAAGTAACAACAGAGCTACTTAATAATCGTTTTTTCGGAAAAAGATTTTCAATTTAAATCTTTTATATTGAACAATCTTTAAGATTAAGTCTTTTAGATCTTAATCTTTTAGACATGCCAAGAAATTGGTAAATATAATTAGTAACATTTTTTGTTACATAATAATAATGCTTTATACATTAAAAGTGTATAAAGAAATTTAAAACACACTAAGTGAGCAAGCTCTCCTAATGTTATATCTTAACTGTTCTATACATTTTCTAAGACTTTCATTTTAAATGCTCTTGAGACTTGTTATAATCTTAAATTTAATAACTTCATTTTTAAGAAAACAGTTACATTCTGCAGAAAAATAAATCTCCATTTGTAGCATAATGGATGTTTCTTGTTCATGGTTATACTGATGTTTATTTCATCAGTGCAGTATTCATGCCTTGTCTGCTGCACCTGTTTTAAAATAAAAAGACTGTCTACTGAATCTAAATATCCAAATAATCCAGACAAGAAAGCAAAACATTACAAGATTCCATTCTTTAGTTATCAATAAAGCAGCATGAAAAAATATTTTCAAAAGCTTTTTCAGTCTGGGAATAGAAACTGCGTTGTGTTCAAAATTTATTGCTTATGAACATTTTAATATCTTTATAAGATCTAAACATTGTATCTCACATAAGTAAAGTTCAATTACTTAAAATGTTATTCATATAATTCAAATGACTGAAATATACAATGAATTATTAAACTTTTGACATTAACTATCTGGAGAACAATGAATGTCTGGAAACAATCTCTTTATTCAGAAATATGTACCTATAAATATTTAAGATTTAATGAACTATATACAAGTGAAAAATTATAATTATGTACATGAATTACTTGCGTAAGCAACTATCAAATTATCATATTTTCGAGAAATAGGTTGTATAAAGTACTTATAGCTGGTAAAAGTAAAATGCTTTGTCTGTCTAAAACATAGATATTAAAAGATTATGTTTAAACTGATTTGCTTCATTTCCCACAATTTTGATCAGAGCTCAGATATTTATTTAAAATTATAATTTTATTGATAAGCATTTTAATTATTTATATTTCTTGTGTTTAATAAACTTTTACTAGTTTCCGTCTTATATCTCTAACAAAAACACTAGTGCTGTTCCTGTAATTGCAATGTATTTTCGAGTGAAAAAATGTTAACTATATATAGTTTTAACCTAATGATTTTAATATAGATAAAAAACTTTGCTTTTAATACAAATTAAATAAAAAATCTTTATTAATTCGCTGTTAAAAATAAATATAAGCATTAACTAAAAGAGAGCTCTAATCACTCTTATAAATATACACCCTTAAGAACTTTGAATATTTTCAAATTAGTGGAATTATTTGTCTAGCAGTCTGAAGGCTCAGGTATGAATTTTCTCCCTTCACAATGTCGACATAGTCTTTCATTTAAGTCTGTTGGTAAACAAGCTTAGGAGTTATAATAGAAGAATAATTTTAAATTTAACATCCAACCGATGGATACATTCTTTGGACTTAACTCCATGTACATGAATTTTAACAACTAACAAGCCTTAGTAATTTATAGCCTGTAACCACAGAGTTTTTAATTTTTCGTTGACGGATCTCAATATCGCATATTTCCAAAATAAATACTTTAGCAAATTATATTTTTATAAAATAGATTTAACATTTTTCTGAGAATAATACGTTTCTCTCCATCATCATCAAAAGTACATATTTTTAATAATTTTCAATTAATTCTTTAATATCTTATTAGTGATACAGAGATATTACCCAGCAAATTTTAATCTTACATCATAAGAACTTAGCAATAAATATATTGACGCTCGTGAGTGTGAAAATATAAATGGTTAAATTTGTGTTGCTTAAAGACTATATTTGTAATTTATTACATGAAATGTCCAATAACTTCTTTTGGTATTTTTTATTTCACCAAATATTACATCAAATGAGAGATTATAGACCTAAAGAGAGTCATTGTAAACAATTTTTCAATTAGTACCTTAACACTAATGGATATTGCTAAAAATTTAAAAAATCGTATTTCTGTAATGAAAATTAAATTTTTCTTTAAATAAAAAGAGTCTATGAATTATTTTCTCGTTTTATTCATGAGTAACAATTACAACTATAACTACTGTGAAACTTCGTTCATCAAATTATTGGAAAAAAAATTATTCCAATAATTTGATGTAACGATAATATAATCCAATAATTTGATGTAACGATAATA
>JAPDSC010114481.1:152819-196313 GCA_026290005.1 Latrodectus geometricus
TTTGATGTAACGATAATATAATCCAATAATTTGATGTAACGATAATAATTTCTAAATGAATACTTACTTAAAGCACATAAATATCTCTGTACTTTTGTTGATTCCAATATTATAAAAATACGCAGTCTTTGCTAATTAATCCTTTAATATCTTATAATAAAGGCAGACAGTATTCTTTTTATATGTTTATGGATACTTCATCCAAAAATTCAGGGAATTAGTATTTAAGTCAGGCGTGAATGCATAACAGTGATTTGGAATATATATAACAAGTCTTAATCAAATTAGTACTTTTGTTGCAAAAATACAAATAAAGCAACAATCAAAGCAAATTTAATTCTAATTACACACTTCGAGAGATATTTGCTTCCCGTATATAAAAATATATTTAATATTTCGATTAACTAGAAATGATTAGTAAACATTCAATTATAAATATTAATATTTCAGTTTTTTATAGAATTATAAAAAAAAACTCCATTACAATCTCCTTATATTATTCAATTTACAATTAATTTTCGTTAACAATGTATATTTATGTACTGTAATAGTTACTAAAGTGAAATGATTCATATATGCATAAAACAGTTTAATTGTAATTGAACAAAGTATCCTACTGTAACAGTGATTACATTTAACAATCTTATTTGGAAATCCGAAGAATAGAAATATTTTTATTTTATGTCACTCTAAAAATAAGCAGCATACGATTTATTACAGATATTTCGCGCCGATGTGCACACACAATGAACAGCTTTATCACATTACATGTCTTTCAGTTTACTCAACAACCGGTGCGCACTCGATCCATTCATACAATCCAAGTCGCTAACTTTTCTCTTTTGTGTAAAGAGAGAACTGCCTGGTGAATCCCTCTTTTGTAGCTATATGAAGTATATTTATAATAAAACATTGACCTAGATGGGTAAATAAAACCGTAGCTTTCTGTCATTGCTTTATTTTCAGACAGGTATGTTATTTTAGTGACAAAATAAATACTGGAAATGATAAGAAACCATTATTATGGTTACAAATTTGAAAAAGGTTGAAGAATATGGTGTCTCTTTTCATAGAACTAACATGACGAATCGTGTCCTTCCAAAGTAATGAAATGCCCCCTTTTGTGCGCACAATATCTCGTTATAATTAAGAAATTCATCACAATTCACATGAAAAAGTGAAATATAATTTTCTAAATTCACATGACAGAACTATTAATATGTAACTATGGAATGAGTGGAAGAATGATGAACCACCTCGCCTCAAAAATTCTTTTGTTGAACAAAGAGTTTCACTCATTAATGGAGAACAATGAGGTATAAAAAAGTTTTTATCATGGTACAGTCGTAAAAAATAATTTAATTTTCTTAAATGCTTCAATTTCATGAAAAATAAAGTTTTGAATCAATAAAATACAATAGCAAACAACGTTTTAAAATTATTTGAGTGATGTACATAAAACTTAAGCTTCTTTACAAAAGAAAAAAATTCGCTGATGATTGATACACAGCTTTAGTACTGCTACAATGTGGCAAATGAAGGTGCCAATAGGATAACTCCCATCTTCGGAGTGAAAGGTCCAGAGTTTGATCCCAGCCACTTTTAATCAATGAGAAATAACTGTTTCGTTTCGAATTTTTGCATTCGCATATTTCCGGGTTAATGATTGAAATTTTCCTGAGGATTTCTTGTGGCATGAAAATATATATTTCTAACTATTAAAGTGTTCTTGAAAGGGAAGATGCAATAGATGTTAAAATGTATAACAACAGTATTCAGTTATTTTGATACCCAATAAGCAGTGTTGAAAAATACATATGTATGTTTCATAGAAGACAGTTAAGAGTAGCTCAGTTGAAAAATTCTTCCCAATGAAAGGAAAAATACACAGCTCAATTCAAGAATTTATTGAGAAAAAGACAGATACGTTGAATTTCTAGATTCTGAATGCACATCTGTTGATTCAGGTGATAACGAAATTCCTAAGATTCCACTCTTCCAGCACGTAAATACTGCACACTATTTATAAAAAGGACTTAGGCAAAATTTAAATGAGACGGATGCTAAAACGTTTGACTTATTTCCAGAGATGATGGGCAGCCCTTCATACGGTGTCAAAAAAAATCTTAAAACGAATTGTTATTTTTAAAACCGACAAGTAATAGTTATTTAGGGTTATTTTGATTTTAGTACAAAAACAAAAATACATTTGCGTTTAGATCATCGCAGCTTGTCCACTTGATACTTGATGTACTGTCACAGAGAAAATCAAGGCCAATTTCAGCAAATTTCATTTTCCTGTTTCTGATGTGAAGTTTTTTTTTCGCTACATAAGCAAACCAATGTGAGAAATCTGACGGACAATAAGGAAGATACACGAGATTATTTTTGAATCAGAAACTGAAAGCAAATTTCTTGTCATTCATTTGTCCATTAATTAAACATTTGCAGATACAATTCTTTTTTTGGCAAAGCCAAGTAAGTTCATGTTAGTTGCTTTCATTAGGAAAACACAGCATATAAGAGTCCATTCTTGTTTGATTAAATATTTTTAGAATATTTTTACTGATTTAAATAATTTGAAAAATATTGAGATGGTTTTAAACAATCTTTTCAATATATGGCTAAGTTGTGAAAATTGAGAGTTACCATTATGCTGGGGTTTTGCATGATTATTATTTTCCAGTAAGAAAACATTTTAAGTTATGCACGTTAAGATTTTCTCACGTAAGAGATGAATTTCATAATCTTGCGAATATTTTATGAAATTCGTATTCCCGAGAGGTGTTTGATAAGGATTACTCAGAATTAACAATGATTTTTTTTTCTAATTGAAAAATACAGTGCAATTTGTGTTAAAGGAAAAGCATCACGTGCTTTTGGGCTCGTTGCTATGCATATAGATTTTTCATTGCTCTGAGATACATTTTATATAAAAGCTATAAGGTCCTTCAATAAACCCGAAAGTGTTTAGAATAGCTAACAAATATTGAAAAATTTAAATTGAATTACATTAACTAATTTAAAATTTTAAAATTATATTAACTAATAGAACTCATTAAAAATCCCTATTCATTAATTTCCCTTTTAAAATATCTTATTAAATTATTTTAATAATATTTTAAGTAGGTATTTGAAGATGAAAATATGGTATAATTTTATATTATATATGTGTTATTAGTTGTGATAATTATTATAATTTAAAACATTTAGATGAAAAATTTAAATAAGATTATTGAAAGACAATTGAATATATTAGTTAAATTCTTCTTCAAAAAATACCAAGAAAATAATTATTTTGTTTCCATTAAAATGTGGATTTTCATAAAATAACTTGGCAATGTAAGATTAATTTTTCAATTGTGTTGTGTATCTCTATGTTTCTGAGACTATTACTTTTTAAAATCAAATAAATGTTTATTTTAATAGTAGCCCCTTAGCAAAGGTATTGTATTTCTTGACAGCAAAAATAAAGGAAAATTAGACATTCTGCCAATTATTTACTCCTACTAACAACGTACAAGAAAATAACGTTTATCTTTAAAATGTATATATTCAATTCATTATACAATATTTCAAAATTTGAAGTTATGAGTACGTTTTTCATTATTAAATTTGCTTAATTTTAAATAACAGATAGAAAATTAAAAGTGTTGTTAGACATTTTATGCAATGGACTCTTTTGTTCGAAATACACATTTCAATTTCCAAATTTTGAAAATTCCATAAAGTATCAAATAGGATTGTAAGGATAACCTCATTTTAGAAAATTACTAAATCCATAGAACTTAAAGATATAAAACTCAACAATCCCAAATTTTTTCTATGTTAACTTGAAATCTACAAATTTGATTTAAATTTATCTCAAAGGCCATCATTGTATTCATTTTTGGAACAGAGTACACTGTACTCTTTAAAATCTAACTATATGTTTGAATCATATGTTTATGTTTGAATGTATCAATATCATAATGAAAAAAATTTATTTTATCGAGTATTTATAGATTTTTCTTAAATTTGTGTGCTTCTTAGTAATTTATTTTAATTAGTATTGATTGTGTCTAAAAATTAACAATAGGAATAATTTCAACAAATGCACAAAACATTAATGCGAATCCTTTTTCACTAAGTGTCTCCATAAAATTTTATTAATCTTCAACACTGTATATTATAAATAATTAATTTTAATTATTAATTACAGACAAATACTAGATAATTGGATACTAATAGGTTTCTTATATTTCATTAGGTTTATGTTCTTAAATTCAAACATTTATTTTTCATTAGTTTTTTAAATTTTTAGACACTATTATTTATTTGTCAAAATATCAAATATATGACACCAGGAAATTGTTCTGTAAAGAAATGTTTCACGATTAAAAATATATTTATGACTAATTAAGTAATGCTAGCCATGATGACATTTTATCCTACAAATCTAGTTTTTATAACTCATGAATTATTCATTATTTAAAAAAATAATTTCTCTTTTTAAGAAAATTTAGTATTTTTAAAGTACTAAAAAATAATACTCTAAAAAGATTTGTCTTTCACATATTTGTAATAAAAATTTATTAATTTTCAATAAAAAAATGAAAAAAATCTCAAGATAACTTCCTTGAGGCTTGTTAATGAATTTGCATTTTATGTTTGTTACAAGCCGTCTTTTCACGCTCATGTATTTTATTCATTTGTTTGTGTTGGAATCATTTTTTAAAAAGTTTTTTTGTTTAATATTACATTATATTAAAATAAAAAGAGTTTCAGTCATAAATTTCAGTTATGTGTTTACGACATAATTGAAATTATTTCACATAACATTTTTTCCCTACTTGTAGTTCTCTCCTAGCAAAATCAAAAATTATTTTAAAATCGTGTGCTCGTTTAAATTGTTCATTACTCTATTTTATCTCACATCTCTTTAAAAAGCTTCTTCATAATTAATTTAATTGAAAATCAAAAATAAGATAACGTCTCGGAGGCTATTTACAACATCAGATGCTAATTTATTTTTAAACATGGTAAAAAAATTATTTTGCAATGACGTCTTTTAAAAGAAAATCGCTTTCTTTTGGGAAAATGATTGTAATGACACCATCTTGTAACGATGACAATATGAAAAGGACAATTTATGCTTTACATTCATGTAAGTTTCTTTTTCTAAATATCTCATCTAAAATATAAATGAAATTTTGCTTTTAATTGTACACTTAGGTTTAACACAGTTGTTTAAATTACATAACGTAATAGTTTGTTAATCGAATATAAAGCTTAACCATTGGAAAATGCAAATTATAACACAAGTAGTATTTTCATTTATTTATAATATGGTTTCACTAAAATGGGATTTTAAATATTGAAACTTGGAAATAATTCCAACTTTCGAAATAATGTTTGTTTTATTTACCAATAATTATAAATTATTTATTTAACTTTCTTTTCTGTGAGGATCCTTATTTCTATGTCCTTATATGTATGCTTTGATAATAGGACATCCAATTTTTTTTTAAATATTGTTTTTATAACTTAAGGTAACATTTTCTTTAAAATTTGATAGAATTATTTACATAAAAAATGTTCATTTATGATTTCATTACTTAAATAAGTTTAAATAACCTCCTTTTGCATTCCAAATGAAACTTTTATTTTCTTATTTCAACAAGATAACTATGTGAACCCAGGAAGATGTAATTCCTGTTTTCACCAAATTAATTAAATTCATTTATATACGTTCACAATTTTGTGTTTCACCTGACAGCAAAAGCTTTTTTATACGGCTATTATAATACACCCAAATTCCTTCTGATAAGAGTTTTATAGTTGAGCTCACACAAGTGTGCCACAAGGTTAAAAACCTGGAAAAATTAAAAGCCCCTTCACGAAAATCGAGGTTGTTAAAAAAGGAAAATTTGTCATCATTTATTTTTATCTCGCAGTAGATTTTTTCAACTATAAATCACCATTTTAGTAGAAATAAGAAAAGTGGTTTAATATCATTTGTAACGTATAAAAGTCACGAGATTGTGGCTGTGGTAATTAAATAACACTTAAATATGAAAGGCAACATTAATCACGTTATCACGATGTTGGATTATGACATCAATTATACTACTGATACTGAAATGTATAGCATATATATTTCAAAAGAATTTGATCAATCAAATGAAAAGGTTTAAGATTAACATTTTACCATGGCGAAAAAAGAGTAGAGCTTCGAATTCCGAACTTACGATGATATTATCTTTATTAATATAAATAATTTAGTAGAGAAAATGGTTGCCAAAATAAATAATTTTATTATAATTAAAAAATTATTCGTTAAATATAGTAAATTATCAATATTTAATTTTTGCAGTGATTCCAGTCAGATTTAAAAGAATGCAACAAAACATTTAAGCACAAAAAAAGAAAGAAAATTAATGACAAAATTTTATAATGGATTTTAAATACAATAATGATAAATTTGAAAAATTCTGCATTTCAATTTCTTTACAATAGAGTTTTTTTGTGAAAAATGTATACATGTTTTGACAGTAAATAAGTCCCTATATATTTTTCAAAAAAAAAAAAAAAAAAAAAAAAAAAAAAAAAAAAAAAAAAAAAAAATTCAGCACAAATTTTCTTCAAATTGCATCAGCTTAATTAAATTAAAAGACAATGAAAATGTGATTAAAATCTTTTTAGAAGTGTCTTTAATACAACTTTCTGATAAGCTCAAAGATGTTATTGTACATAATTTAATAAAAATATGCCATTCATTAAAATAATTATTATTCGAAATGCTTGCTTCTATTTAATCTTCATATTCTATTCCAGAAAAAATGTTTAAAATGCTTTCATCATTAGATCTATACCGTAAACGAGATAGAAATATTTATTTTTAGTAAAACATTTTTTTAAAGTTTATATAAATTTTTTTCAGCATAAAACAATATATTTTAAATGAATTGACATTTATTAAATTTTTTAATTTAATATTTTGATTCTTTGAATTGATGTAACTCAGTATTTTGATATGCTGTGAAAATTAATATAATCTATATTTTAATTCACATTCCTAAAAATATTTTAATTTATGAAAATAATTTTAGAAATAGGCATGGCTTTCATTTTTTTTTATTTTAAAAATGAATTATGAATAACATTTTTATTTTAATAAATATTTTAAAATTTAAAATTATTAATGATAATAAAATCTATTTAAATTGCTGCTGTTTACGAATTGAAGTTTATTCTTGTAAAACGGTGATGCTTATCTTGTATCGTATTAAACTTACATTTAAAATAAAATACGAACAAATGTTATACGGTTGATACTGATGAACTACTAATGGTATTATGTGAAAAAAGAAAGTGAAGTTAGAGAGAGAGAGAGAGAAAATAGAAAATTAAAGCCATAAAATGTTGATTTTTTGTGCAGAAATGTAGAATCAGCATCAAAATCACTAATACTTTTGTTTTTATATAACTTTCTTGGGAACATAGCAAAGGGGATAATTTAATAATAAACATTACGAAATCATTATTTTTATAGAATGAATTATAAAATGAATAATTATTTTTATAAAATGAATAAATAACTGATATAATTAAGCACATAGTTTTGACATATATTATATCCATAAATGTCATTAAATTCTAGAAATCAAACTCAACTGCCGATTTAATGCTGATATTTCAGAACACATTTTCGAATAAGGCAGTATTGAAATCTAAAGTTAAATATCAGCAGAAATTAATGATTAAACGTAGGCATATATAAAGATAATATTTGTATAAATATTATCTTTATATATTCGTACGTTTATTTTTCTTTTTTAGAAGAAAAGTTCAGTTCTTTTTTAAAAGAAAATACCAGCTCTTATTTTCAGATATTCAAAAACTAAAAAAGAAAGTAAATTAAATTATAAGAACTAAATAACAAAAAAAATGACAACACTCTTGTATTTATGGTAGAATATAAATTTCAATATTCTGTGCACAACAATTAGCTTTGTTTTTTTTTTGTATTCATAAAAAAATTTCAACGTGTCAAACTAAATGCATTTTATTTATTTTGAAGATATTCCTTTAGAGAATATGACATATATTTAAAAAATTTTTTTTCTACAACATTAAAATGTGTTGTTACTACAGGGGTCTTCAAAAGTAATTTTGAACTGACGTATCAGTTTTATAAGATACTGCAGATAATAAACTATGCTGATTTTTGGCATGTCTGCTTACATATTAATCAAATATATAACTAGAATGGAAAATTCTAAAAGCATGAAATGAAGGCTTTTAATATTTCTAGAAAAATATTGTAAGATTATTACTGTAGAATACTTCGTAGTAGAAAGAAAATTTAAAATTGAGTCATTTTCCATTAAAAGAAAATTTTAGAAAAAAAAAGATAAAACAGTTTTTAATAGAAAATAGAGAAATTATCAAATTATAGTTATAAAAATGCTACAATTTGTTTATTTATCTTCTATCGGTTATCGATAATTTATTGATGTTCATAGTTTACACAAGTTTTACAGAATCATTACATAATTTTTAAAATTAAAATAAATTTTCTATAAAATTATTTTTCATTAAAGTAAGGCATTTTATTGAAAATAAATCACATGGATTATAAAAATAAACTATTGTGTTATGAATTTCATGAAAGTATGAAGATGATATAAGAAAAGGCATTCAATTTTAAATAATTTCGTTTACGTGTTATGAATTCTTAGTTATAATATTTAGCTTTTGTGTTAAATAATTAAAATGTTTTTTTTTTCATTTTTTTTCATAGAAATAAAAAGATGAGCCAAAAAATTACGTGGTATTTGTTTTAGATTTGGGATTATTGATTTATTCCATCATTTATCAAAAGGAAGTTTAATTAAATGCATTGAACCAAAACTAAGATATCGAAGATTAACATGACTAAAAATTATTCAAGTAATTTAATTGTTATTTAAAACTCATTGTCTCTAAATATCCTTAATACCTCCCGAAATGTTTGGTTTGGTGGTAAAAAACCCCTAATTTTAAAAAAAGTCACGGAAACCTCAGCATCCCCCACTTTAATATTTGCTTGAAATCATGAAGAGTTAAAATTAAAAGAAATTTATTTTCACTCTGATTAACAGGAAATACACTTGAAACATTTTATTAAGTATTGAACAATTATTTACTTCAAGACATTATTTATATTCAATGCAAAATACATCGAAAAATTGATGAAAAAAAGAAAGATTTTTTTTCCTAATTGTGGGGCACACTTGGTGACTGGATCCGTCACCCATAACAAGGCCGGAAACTACTACTCATTTTAGCGTTACCCGGTGGGCACTTATGAATAAAGTCATGGAGTTACGAGTAGCATTGCCCACGTCTAACCACCACAAACCCATTTATAGGGCGGGCCACATTCAACCATCATCTCAGAAGAAGAAAGGGCAAAGATACACACAGATAGACAGAGCGAGAGAGAGAAAGAAAACATCCATTCCCAAACCGGGATTCGAACTCGGGACCAAGAGCCCAGGAATCACGAACATAAATTAGGAGAAGTGGAAGAGTAACAGAGAAAGTGACTAACTTCATTTATTAAATATCTCACAATTAAACTATTAGTATATATATATATATATATATATATATATATATATATATATATATATACTGAAAACCGTAAGTGAATATCACATGAGAAATACATCATAATAAGACAATGTATGCATTAACAATCTGAAATTAGTTATGACCTATATTCTGATAACTTGTGGACTTTTTTTTCCATATTATGGTTGATTACGGAGTAACACATGATGAAAAGGTTAATAAGGAATAGTTTTCGTTATACTTAGATCAAAATACCTAAATACATACATTCATATATATAAATATATATTTGCGTATTTTGATCTAAAAGTATTGAGATCTAGATTATTGATCTAGAAGTAAGAGATATAAGATCTATTGAGTATCCCTCTAAAAACATCCTTCGTGTAGCAGTAGTATATGTATAACAAAAATTATTCGATGCCAATTTTACTAAATTTTCTTTAAATATATTAGAGTTAGTTTTGTTTGTTTTCAAATAAATATGTTGCTTTTTTCCAAAGATTATTCAAATTTCAATAGATAAAGAAGAAAAATATATTAAGCACCATCGCGTGAATTTTTTCGCTGTAACTGTAAATACAAGTATATTTTAGAGTACAAGTACTTTTCAGAAATAAACTCGAAAAGATTTCTTGTTTCCCGAAGAGAAAATAAGTTTTCATACCACTTTTTTCTTCAATACTTTTTCCTGTTGTTAATTTGAATTTTTGGTTTATTCTTTCAATTTGATTGGTATTCTGAATAATTTGTTTCTAATATTTCACATTGTTCGCAAAAATCTTTCTGTTCATAAAAAGTCTTATTTGTATTGTACTTTTCTGATTGATTTATATTTTTATTAGTTTTTTTTAAAAAAAAATATCTTGAAGATTGTTAAACATTGTTAAAGATTACAGAGAATATTTACTTAGATTTTACTTTATCATGAATAAAAATTAATAAATACATTTTCTCTTTTGCTAAAGTGAATGAAACATTTCAAAAATACTTATTCGACCATCTCAGAACTCTGAATGAAAATTTTACATACGAAGTATGAAAACCAATAAATTTCCAAAACCCATGAATATCAATTCTTGTATTCGCATGCATTCCTACTTTGCAAAAAAATTGATAACTGTTGTGAAATATTTGTCTTTTTTCATTGCTATAGCAATCCAAAGGAAAGATTACTTGGAAACAAAACGAATCAGGGCATTTCGACGTTGTTAGACAGTTGAACAGCTTCAAAATTATGTCGCATTGTCGGAATTGTTAAAGTTGGAGGGAAAAACAAAGAACAGAACATCACTTGCACTATACGAACATGACTGCGCGTACGGGTAGACAGAAATTTTTTTTGGGGGAAAAACTTAATTGGCCAAATACTGATACTCCAGAAATCTGGTGCCAATTAGGGAGCAAAATACAGTGTTAGATACAATGATAGATAGAAAGAAACAAAATGAAGAAATAGAAATAGAATGTTTAAGAATAGATGGGTGTAAGGCCTGAATTGTTTCTAAGTCATCATAGTTCACCATGCAGCGTCTTCTGTATCATTCCTGTATCCTTCCATTATCTCAACCAGAGTTGTGCTTATATTATATTTAAAGACATCTATCTTCAGTATCATAACATTGGTTGTGTCATCAGCATTGGGATGGTATTTGATCATCATTACTGCTAGCAAATTCCAAGACTTAGTATTCAGCAATGAATCCCTGATTTCTCTTTGATCATATGATCATTATATTCTTATATTGAGGGACCGTGAAGATTGGCTCACAATATTTTACATTAACCTTTCCATTACAGGGGCGTAATATTTTTTCTTTTTGATATAGGATGTGATCTCTTATGGTAGCAGGTCGCATCTAGTCAACCTTATGAGCAACTTTAATTACACAGAACGATATGTTAATTCCATCATACACTCATACCATTTACTTTTTTAGTATATAATATTGGAATCAGTTTTCAACAAGATAATACCAGCATAATACGATTTATATGTTCAAGCACATATTTCCTGCTGTAATACTCTTATTTGGTCAAGATGATTACTCGACTTTCCATGCAATGTATCATCACTTGCGAACGAATTGGTTCCATGATGAAGAAGAGATCAAAACAAAAAAGAGAGAGGAGATTTACTTAAATAATGTGAATAAGTGGGATAAATCTGTGGTGCATAATACTGTTTATGTTAATAAATAACGAACGTTTTATCACACAATTGCAATATTTTAAAGTGTTATTAAAATCATTAAAACTGTTTCTGCTCAATTGATTGCAATGACTTTATATTTCAAACTTTACATCGGATAATATTGTTGTTGAAATTATATAGATCGATAAATAGCAATTTGATCATCATTTTAAAACTCATGGGTTCAACATGACTATTTTTCGTGTTTGCTTTTAAATTGAAGAAAATGAGACTTTTTATAAAAAAAGCCAATAAACAAGAAGAATCCAATAAACAAGAGCAAGTAAAAAACAAAAAAAAAATATCCATTCGTCTATCTCACAAATGATCAGAAAGAGCAGCAATGTAAATACAAGGAAATTAAATCGTTACGTTAAAGTTTGTTTTCCAGTATTATAATTCTTTTATTGTTATGCTAATTTTGCTTAATGGTTATTCTACTTAATGGTTGACATAAATCAAATCAAAATTACCTCTGAACATTGCAAAGATGATTTAGTTGCGTAGATTACTGCAATATTATTTGTATATTTTCTTAAAATGAATAAAAATCAAAGGAAATTGTATATGATGATTGTGATGTAAACTATAATTCATACAGACTAAAATCCTACTTAAATTGCTTAAACATGGAAATAAATTAGAAGATAAAATATGAAATAATTGTATTTCATATTTATAAATGTATTTGCAAAATAAAAGCCCAAAAACTAAACTATTCCCCCATATAAAAATTAATGAAAACTAGAAAAAGAAATTACTTTTCAAAAGACTACGAAGCATAAAAATTTTAAGTAAAAAGTTAAATACTATATCAAGCAATAATTTAACTTAATGCACTTTTTCCGAAAGAAATAACTTGCTTACACACAAATAAATATTATATAAATAAATGCTAAATATTTTTAATAAAATGTAGTAATCAAGTCATATCATGAGGATATATAAAAAAGAGACATTTCAGGTATATTTATGAAGAATTTATTTATCAAGGAAATACCTAAAATATGTGTTAAGGCATAAATTACCTAAATAACTAAAGGATAAAATTATACAATTTACCATTGAATTCATCCAATAATTCTTATTAATGTATAATCTAGTATTACTTTAAAATAGCATAAAAAATTAACTTAAAATATGCAGTTCTTTGGCATATCATTCTGATTCCTTCCATTTTGTTTATTTTACAAAATCTTAGTGGTAATGATTTGAAAAAATCTGTAATTTTGTGAAACTTTTCTCAGAAAAAAAGGAAATTTTTATTGGAAGCAAGTACATGCTCATCACACAAAGTAAATATTTGAAATTAAAACTCTCAAAGTCAATATTATATTTTGGGAAAAATTTCAGATCTTTTATCTTATTTTTGGAAATTTTCTAGACATCAGAGAAAAAAAAATTGTAGATGCTTAAAGTGTGGAGAACTCTAAAGATTTTAGCAATTTAACAAAAAACTTTTTCGTTTTACGAATGTACAAATCAAAACAAATTTTATAAATGAATTAGATAAAAAAAGTTATTAGATTATTCAGGAATTTTTCTTTACTTAAAGAAAATATTATGCATAAAATTTTACAATATAATTTTGTATAAAAAAATAACACAAGTCTGAAATTGAAAAATTGATGTGACGTATGAAGTTTACATATAATAAATTGGTAAAAACTTTTAATTTTTAATAAATAATAAATGTCTAGTTGGCAGCAGAATGATTAGCACTCTGACTTTCAATTCAACAGTTCGGGAGTTCGATTTCCATCACGGGTATGGAAGTTCGAATTAATTTTACTCTACTTTAAACTGTAGATCTTTGTTTAATTAGGCCAAATGTGGCAAAAATATCCATTGAGTGACGATCAATCAACCAATTAATCAATTTTGAATAAAAATGTCACATATTAGTTCTAATTAACTTTTCTTATTCATCTGAAGAGCCGAGTCTACAGTTGAGCGATTGACACTTTACCCTTCATTTTAGAATCATAGAGTTCGATTCCCATCTCTGATTTCGATTTTTCTTGTGTATAAGAATCCAGATTAAATTGTAGTCGAGACTAGATCTTGTGCCAAAAATTGACAGTTGAGTAACAAACAAACCTAACCATATTTGAATGGTATAGAAATTCATTATTAGTTATATATCATGTTACACTTACAGCATATTGTATAACAAAGTAAAAAACAGTATAAATTTGATAGAAAATTTAAAAAAAAATCATATTTAAGTACGAATTTAGTAACGAATTATAATTTATTCTTAAAAAATTAGAGGTTTTTAAATGCATGAATTTATTTAAAGTGGTGTTTACAGAGTTTGCTGTATGTGGGGTCATCTTTTACCCTCAAAGGTAAACTACATTCAGATCTATATTTTGAAATATATACTAAACTATTACCAGTACTCACGGCTAGGGAGAGATTCAAACCTGTGAACTGCTTAATTGCTCTAAGCATTCAGCATTCAATTAACATGAAAAAAATGGGTATTTGACGATAGATATAATAATTTATTCTCTTGTATTCGTGTCGTACAATATTACTTACCTTTTCAAAATTTTAATCAATTTCCTTCTCTGTTAGTATTTCACAATTTTTTACTTTACATTCCAAATCTCCTTTAAATTCTTCTCATTTTAATAGAGATGATATATTCATTGAACAAACTGATTTGTTATTTAACTTTTTTACCAACAAAATAAAGAAAAGTTTTTCCTAATATTCTTTAAATTTGTAGGGTAAGTTTTAATTACTTAACGAGTTAAATTAATGCTGGTATTAGAAATAATATTGCAAATCTTTACTTATACTCTCCGATGAACATTTCTGTTTGTTTTATTCATTTACTAAAGATTATTTGCTAAAAGTCTATGGTCCAATTTAATATTTTAAATGTTGTGTGTGTGTGAATAATTGAAATTCTTTTGTTGTTTGAAAACATGCTTCAGCAAAGGTAGCATCTTTCTTGTTATGTCCTTCGTTATACAATCTTCGTTTTGTTTGTGATATCAGTCGAAGGAGGTTTATTCTTGAGGTGTATCAGAGAATATGAGGTAATGAGAATATGAAGGTATACATCAGAGAACTGTTCACATATTTAAGTTCTTTTAATTTATTACAATTTACTTTGAAATAATTGTTTCATAGGCTTAAAATGAACCAGAATTAGGACAGCTTGTTTGGAATGAAGTAGTTGATCTCAGTCACTGTACACCTTCATGCCATGGATGCAATTCGGTTTTTGCACACAAAAAAAATGTGGAACTATAGATTTGGGAACTTTCCAAGTATCTTTCTTTATGAAATGTGAATATGATCTTATATTTATGAAAAGTCATCTGATAAAGAAGAACGTAATTGTCATTTATGCCACTGACATTAAGCTTTTTACAATAGCATACAATTGTTACTTATAGCATTCAATGCTATACTATATTATGCATATTATAATCATTTTGTTACAAAATATTGGGGTATCTCTTACAAGAGATACCCCAATATTTGAGGTATCTTTTATAAGAACAACCATTTAGGACCACATATATGTGGTCTTAAATGGTTGTTTCATTGTAATTCTTTTGCAAGGTCCTTTTGCAAATGATAGTTGAAAGCAAACTTTTGGGGAAAGGCATCCCCCCCCTTATTGGGAAGAGACTGGTACTGCACTTGCTTCTACTTATGAGCGTCGTGCAAAAAGGATTCTCCACTGGTACAGAATTTCGACGATCAGATGCCTTTCTCATGACTTAACCGCGATTAAAAATATCAAATTTAAATGCAATCTGTGTACTGTGAGTATCTTTGCTCAGCAGAAATAGACAACTGGAAATGGGTTCAAATATCCTAAATAAAATGCCATAATTAAAAGGCGTATATTTATGATGTGTGTGATGTTATTTTATTAAACATAATACTTCTATTTTTCAATTAGACCATAAGGTTCTATCCATCTGTCTGTCAGTATATATATATATATATATATATATATATATATATATATATATTGCTCAATTTGCGGTAGGTTTGCAGATAATATATGGAATAAAGAATAAAGTTTTTATTTATTTTTTAACAACTTTTTATATCTAACGATTACAGTTGATAATAAGAAATTCCCTTTAGCAGTTTCAGAAATATCTGACTTCGCGGTATAATTAAGAAAGTTTCTTTTTACTTAATTACATAATAACATAAATATGTTTAATGAAGATATTCATTTTAATAATTTCCTATAAAGTATACAGTTTCTCAGAATATTATGAAATAATTGTACTTGCATAATATTTTGAGAAATCGTATGCTTTATGCAATGAAATTTTTGCAATTTTATGCATATCCCAGACCAAAAATGAGGACCATCTAGCATATGACTCAGTAAGAGGGAAATGAGAAAATTACAAAAAAATAATAATAATAACGATTACAAGTTACTTCGTATATAAGATCATGCATATCTTATTATTAATGTAAACAATGTTAACCGTAATTCTTCTGAATTTTTATTCGTTCTTAATTCAGATTTAATTTTATCATCTTTCTTTCCCGTATAATGTTTTTTACAAAAATAAACCAATAATCAACAAGATCTAAATACATATTTTTAAAAGTTTGCCATAAAATACACATATCATTTTCTGCCATAAAAATGGACATCGTTCTTTCATATATCATGCTGCTTTTAAGGCTAATGGTAACATAAATTTTGATTTTTATAATCAAATCTAATAAAAACATCTGAAAAAGTAGTTACAAAAGCCAACGAAAATGCATTATATACATATGTTTTCTGTTCCATTATGAAAATTTGTTATTTTGATAAAAGAATTTTTAAGCGAATGCCATTTTTTAAAGTGTAATAAAGTATAAACATTAAATAAACGCAATGACATCATAAAAAGAATAACAGACAATATTTAATAAACGCAAAATTCATATCAAAACAATCTATAAAGTTCTTAAGTCAGCTGTCGCTATTTGAGTTCGGCGAATATGTAACATAATTTTGTATTTTCCTCCAATCCATGTCAAAACAGTGCTTCTTTTATTATACATAAGTTCCCTATTCATATATAAATCTTAATTCAGAGATATTTGACGTAGGTTAATAGAAGTGTAACATTTTGTTACTGTTATATACAACTTGGAGCTTATAGTAATGGGCTTATGCAGAAGAAAATGTGATAATATAAATTTAGAAAACAAGCATCGATGGGACCGTTTATTTTAATTTACAATATAGACAAAGACTGTTTTTCTTTATATGATTATATAAAGATAAGATAAAAAAAAAAAGTGCACACAGTTTTTTATAACTTTTTAAAACTTTTTATCTACTTATTTTTAAATTTCGAAATTTAAATGTTTTATACAAAATACTGCGCGTTGAAAGTATACAAAGTTATAAGAAAAAATAGTTTTATCAATATTTATAAATCTATTTTCAAAGCTGGAATAAATATGTATATATATTATCATTTTTGCACAATTTAAATATATTTCCATTAATATTGATAATAAAGGATTTCATACTTACAGTTTCTTATCACATTCAGTTAAGAGAGAACTTTTTTCACTTAAATTAAAATATTTAGCTTGAAATACTCAATTCATGGAAATACTTATTTTTAAAATAATGGATATAAAACGAATGAAAGCATACTTGAAAAATAAATAATTTTCTAGCATTTATTTAAAACAGATACACGTAATTTAATAAAAAATATTTTATTAAATTACGTTATATTTATATACAGTAAGATATCAGTGAACAGAAAGGCAATTGATTGGCTTCAAATTTCAAAATTATTACTGGAAACGTTCTTCTATTGTCGGTGAGATTGAAGTGAGACAAAACAAAAGCGGTAGCGAGCTGCGTTGCTGACTGAAGATATTGTGATGAAAACTTATGAAAAGGGCTTAAAGCATGTTTATCTCCAATAATTAAATGGAGCTGACGCAGCTGCTTTATAAGCGTCTGCTCTTTATTGTCCATTGCTCTTCACATAAGATGCCCACTCTTGTCTAAAGTAAACACAATGGAACTGTACTTTTACGTTAAACAGTAGTGTCATCATTTTTATTTCAAAAATTTTAAATAATATTTTGATATTTTGACAATAGTATAAAACGCATAAATTTATTTCCTTGGATTTAGTAAATGCGTAAGCATTTGTTATATATATATATATATATATATATATATATATATATATATATATATATATAAGTTATTTTTCAAATAAGTAGTCATTCATATAGAGTATTTGTTATGTTTAATTTTCCTTTGTTATTTTCTACGGTCATATTTCACACATGATATTTCTTAACTATTGACAATATCCACTTCCGAGATTAGTATATGAAACTTAAAAATTGTTGAAATGGAATCCAGATAGCGAACTATTGAGTTAACAGCTTGGTATTTTAATGAAGAGAAATTGATATAATGTATCTATGTATATATAGTTAATTTTTTCAAGGGACATTCCTTTATTGGAAGGCAAAGCTTATATTTGTTTTATAGTTTAATTATTTTCACCAAAAATACTGTTATACTAATAAAATACTAAATGAAATCTCTAATAGGGAAGTATTTACTTCCTTATTAGGGTTTTAAACTAGGATAATTCAATGAGAGAGATGCATTTTAAATTAAGAATATTCCTCGCTTATTTTAGAAAGGAAAAGATTTATTGCTTATGCAAACACTGAAATAAAAAATAATATTTTTACGATTGAATATTTTCCCGATGCAATAACTATAAAGCTTGCTTCAGGAAATTTATTGTTATGATATAAGATTTTATTTTCAATTATAACTATGTTTATCATCAAAATTTTCAAATTTCTACCTTAAGATAATGTTTAGCCATCTAATTGTGTAAATGTATTTTTATATATTAAATTGAAGTCAAACCAACTTATGTTAAGCCAAGTTATAGAAGTTAAACAAAGAACGTAAAAAGAACCTTTTAATACATCTATATGAAGTTACAAGTAGTATGAAAGGAATCTTTTTCTTAGTTTGTATATAATTTCTGATATTTGTAAGAATAGGAAAAAAATTTGGAAAGTTTGTTTTCTGGAATCAATTCTTAGATATTTTCGTATAGTCTCTAAACTAACAAAAACGACTTCTTTGCAAACAAGTTTAAGTTTTCAATAAAAGAAAATTTCTACTTTTCTTTTGTAGTAAACTTATCTTGAGCTTTTCTTTTTCTTAACAATAAATTTTCTGTCTTTTCATTCCAATCGAATATCTAAACTATATAATAACACGATTTGGTTTCTTTGTTACTTTCTTTTGTCATTTTTTGCTGGCAGGAGACGCATTCACAATTTATACTTCTTAATTCTGAATAACTATAAGCGTATAAGCCAGAGGTAAGAGATCAACAAATGGGCATTTTAACAAAAATTTAACTGAGATTTTATTTGGTGGATTAATGACAGAGAAATTCAGAACTCATGAATGACCAATACTTGTCACTTTAGTCATCTAATCAATTTAATAGTGATATCAATTTAATAGTCATCTAATCAATTTAATTTAATAGTGAAACTCCAATATTTCCATACAATCTACAGGATTTCGCAGGGTAGAAAGTTTATGATAAACAATGCATTGATACATCAAAAAGCATAGTGCAGATCACCCAGATATTTAGTTTCAGTGCCTTTTTTTACCAATTTTGTGGCTAACATTCTTAAACTATTCCTAGAGTTAATTATTACGTACGGAAGCTTTTCTATAATCCCCACGTTTAAATAATCATTTGTGTAAAATCTTTTTGGAAGGTATACCAAAAAAACTATGAATTTTTTCATTGGAAATCATATAATCACCTCTCAAATAGTCACACATAGTAGCTCTGTTCATGTTTTTGCACATTTCTTTCTTCATAAATAAATTTAAAAATTCTTGAGTTTGATGTAGCAATGAAGGTGTTAAAATATAAGCATAATGCTTTAAGCTGCTTATTAAATGTTAAAACTTATAAAATTCAAATCGACTTTTAAAAATAATAACAAGAAAATATTTTTAAAGTTTAAAGCAACGCAACAGTTTTTTCAGTTAAATGAACATTGAGTAATTCCGAACAAAATGAGACGATTCCAAATCTTGTATATTTATTAAGTATCCCAAGAACAAAATCGCTGTGCTTTAAATATTTATTTTTAAAATTTCTTAGATCACTTACATATAAATGCTTAAAAATTATTATATTATCAACATAGATATCTTTTATTTACATATTAAAGTTCCAAACAAAGCTGAACATTTTTTAAATCTTTCAGTTTTGTTTGGAATTTTAAGATGGAATCTTATTAGGAAATAAATTTTTCATATTATTGTGAAAATCAAAAAGTGAAATATATTTTAGCAATAAGTTCAAACAATAAAATTGATCAGTTACAATGAGAATTATTGTAGAGAAGTTTCAAGTGGATTGCAGTATGTCAGGAAATGAATCGCTGACAACTTCTAATAGTTTCATTAAAGAAAGGTTACATCCAAAAAAAAAAAAAAAAAAAAAAAAAAACTTAACTTTTATTGAAAAATAAAAGTTAAGAAATAATGTAGTAAATAAAAAATTAAGTAACAAAAAGGAAAAAAGTAAGAAATAAATAAAGTAAGCAAACAAAAGTTTAAAAAGAGCGTGAAATGCACAATGGAGGAAGAATACTCTTTCATAAAATAATCAGTATATTTGTATATTTATCTGTTTTAAGTAGACGAACTATTTTCAATGCAGTTACTCGAATGAATTCATTTTTAAGCTGTTGTTTAAAGTAGCGAAACATGCATTACGATACTTGATATAAAGTAATGCTTGTAAATTACTCTTTAAAAGCCAATTAATTTTTGTTTGGATATACTGATAGTGCTGTGGAAAGTTCTTTTAACAGTCAATAATTCATATACAAGGTGCTGATTTATTTCCAGCAAAATTTTAATTAATACAGAAAACTTTAAATAAAATATTGTTGCTTTTTATCTGCGTGGATGCAGTATTAAGTGACAATACGAAATAGCTCATGTATTTTTGGTAATTAGTTAACTAATTTATGCTCGTATTTTCTGATGACAAAAAACTAGCTAAAATTGAATGAAATCTACTTTTCCATAAGCGTTCTATTTGACAGATATTTGACACTATTTTATAAGGGAAATGCTTAAAACGCCTACGTGGACTTACAGTAAGTATCAATACAATATATAGAATCAGATGTACTAAAAAAGCATTAACTTCTGTAACGAATTATAAGTATTTGAATGTATTAATTTATTGAATTGAACGTCGGATAAATGTGTCAACATAATGGGAAGATATGCGTGTATGTTAGGATGTCTAATCTAAATATTTCTGGTTTTACCTTTTACTAAGTAGACTTTTCTGATAAAAATGCGTGCTCTATCTGAAGATCAATTAAGCATATTCTGGACACACGTTTTATTGTCTTTTTAAAATAGGCGTAAACAAGGTAATGTTAAAAAATATGATGATGAATTGATATTGAGCTTCAGATGGGACGCAATCATAAAAAAATGCGCAATTTCATTGTATATATATATATATATATATATATATATATATATATATATATATATATATATATATATATATGAGAGGGAGATTCAATCTCCATTGCCAATAGCTGTTTGATTTTATTCCTAAAAGAATCAACAATATGTAAAAAAACTAATTGTATGAATGTGGCGATATTTCATATCATTTATTTGTTATTAATAAAATCCGGTCGTAGTAACATAAAGTAGAAAAGCTGTCAAAGTTGGGACGTTAGTGAAGACGATAGATAACATTTTGTGATACTTTTGTGCTTAGATTCTTTTACTGAGACTAATTTGATAGAGAAAATATACAACAAAATTAATCAACAATACTCAATATACCTGGAAGCAAACTAGTGTTAACAGAAGTTATCTTCTGAACGAAACCAATATATATAAAAATGAGTGGTTGGGAAAAAAAGCAGCTATTTTTCATTTGAGTTCAGAATTAGTTTTAAAATTTCAATATATAAAAATAATCAATGATTAAAAAGTTTTGAAATAAGAGAGAAATTTCCTCTATTTAAATATATTGCTAAATGGCAAGCATACACTTCTACAAAATTCAAGTTACGAACGTCATTATAAACGAATTCCAACGTCGCAGTTAAAAACATTTTCCATTCAAAAAGTAAGAAAAGTAAATGCTGTTTCAAAGACATTTTCGAGTAACATGATGTGTACATTTCAAATTTTTCTTCCTTTCTTCAAACAATACAATTGTTATTTGTTGCAAATTCAAAAATATTTAACTTAAATACACACAATATCTAAACACCATATTTTAATCCTATTCCATTATTTTTATTTGCCTTCTTTTGACTAATTAATTTCTCTTTTTACTACAAAAAATTTAAAAAAAATATAAGCATATATTTTAATATATTATGTTCATTAAAATTAACTCACCTCCTCAGTATTTTTAGATCAATAGCAATTTAGAGGTGAGAGGAATACGTTTTGACTTTCCAAATGATGATGAGTGAATTTAAAATGTAGCTTGAGTATCAGTGGTTGACTTTCTTTGATTTGGAAAAAGCAGATTACATACTTTCAAAAGTTTCCCAGTATCTTTCTCTTGAAGGACACTCTAATTCAGCGTTACACCAAAACTTCAAATCTAAGATAGTTTGCTGAAAACTTTGAGTCATTTTAATGTATCCAAAATCATTAGTTTCCCTTCATTAATTATCATGCTGTAATTAATATTGACATAATCTGGATATAAGTTGAATTTGGATGACATTTAGCTGTTAGAAAATTCTTTAAATATATTTCAAGTTGATGACTTGTATTCTCGCAAGACTGATTTCATTCCAGTTTGAAGATTTCTATACCTCGTTTCACTAGTACATATTAATTATTTTTAACATAAAATATTAATAGTTTTTCTTTGTGTATTCTCACTGATACAAGTTAAATTAAGGTATGCGTATTGAAATATGAAACAAATTTCAACTTACATGTTCATTTAAATGAAATTTTAAAATTACACTAATTAAGTTTTCACCACTAAATTCAAATTAAAATGTTAAGAAATTATGAACTGATAATTTAAATGTATAGTTGTTTTAATTAGGAGCTCTAATGTTTATATTTAATAATTTTTAAAAAACTAAATAAGCTAACTAGAGAAATTGACCACATTACACACAACAAAACTTATTTCATAACCCACTAAAATAGTTTAAATCAACCTATACTGAGTAAGAAACATAAAAATTACATCTGATAGCGTTCTAGAAATATTAACCCTAGAAAAAGTAAAAACTATTCATTTGCCACTTTAGAGCAAATCTGCTCATTTGGCAATAAAATGGGATAAATAATAGTAATTTTTCTAGAAGTTTCTCTGCCTTAATTTTACAGATTTCTTCTAAATGCAGATTCCAACAGTCTTTTTAAAAAGACCAAATCATATTGAACTGAATTTTAAAAACTTATAAGAGTTCTTTATTGTTAAGTTTAGTTTATATTGTATTAATATAAAGTCTGATATAGTTGATTATTTTAATGCATTTATATTTTAGAATTATAACCTTTACGTGAAAGTGTTATGAAGTATCTCCTCCCTTATTAAATTACTTATTAATAAAGAGCATTTGTCTATTCAACGTCAAATTCATTCTATTTAGCAAATCCATTGGACCCTAAATATATGAAAACATTTTAGTGTGTGATCTTGGAAAAACAACACAGTTCTCATATATAAGATAGAAAATAAATTTCTCGCTAAAATTTTTACAAAAGTAAAGTTTTTAGCCTTATTTGTAAACTGCCTTCTTTTCTCCTTTAACAAAAGAAATATCAAAAACTGGCTACAGAATTCTATTATTCTTTTCGTTTTAAATTTTGTTCTACTTTATTCTCCGATTTAAGGTTGTTCACTTTTTCTACCCTAGCTATGTTAAGTTTAATATTTTGTTTGATTGAGCCCACTTTATCCTTTCCCAATAATGATTTTTCTCAATTTATTCATATCTTTCATCTATTAATGAAATTCCATCAGAAATTTATTTTGGTTTATTCCTTTACAATTGATTTTTATATTGAAGAACTTATTTGATCTAAATCTACAGATCTCGATTTGAACTTGTCCTCATTTTTTTTTTTTAATTTTTCTCTTAATTTTATTTTTTGTCTACTTTCTTGTCTACTATTGATGAAACCCGAATTACCCATCAGAATTCCAGCTTAGAATGTCACTTTATATTCTCTTTATCCACATAAATTTGGTTTCAACATATGGTTTTCAAATTGGGTTTCAAATCATAACAAATATTCCTACTTGACATTGGAATCCGATCTTCTATCTATTGCACTGAATTTCTGATTTATAAATTGCCAGCTCATCATCGTCGTAAATTCCATTTCATCAACGGAATGATCAAATTCAGTTCAAGCTCTATTTTCCTATTATTTTCATTCTGTATCCATAAATGTTAAATGTTTCTTTTCTATAGCTAATGATATTTCCCTTATAATTTCTACGTTCTTTGGTATAAAAAATTTCTTGTGTCAACTGTTGTTCTACAACCTCCAAAAATATAAAGAATAATAAATATTTATTTTTATCAATACTAAAATTTTTATAATTTATGCTGAATTGGTAATGGGATAAACACACTAAACACTTTTCTTATGTTAACAAACATTCAACCCTTTAACAGAAGGCCTGTCATCCAATCAAGTCGGCCAACAAATGTGTATGTGTGTGTGATGAGCATACTACCATTCAATTCAAAACTTTAGGAGTACGATTTTCACCTTGAGTGTGAATCTTTGTAGACATTCGGAACCCATTTTAAACTGTGCACTTCCATCAAATTAGCTGTAGCACCGAATTGTGTAGAAAATTATTATAATTATCCATGCAAAATTATATCACAAATACTGTCTCATAAGATGCTGTAGAAATCCATTTTTTATTCAAGAATTTTATTTCGGATCACATCCATTGAGTATGTATAATAATTTAATTATTATTGTTTAACAACATTTAAAATTAAAGTATCTATTCTGTTTATCTAAATAGTTATATTATTGTGTTCCTCAATAATGATAAATTCAATGTCAATGCCTCAATTGTCACACAAAAGAAGAGTTTCAAAACAAAAAATTTGAAATAGAGAGATTTCTTTGATTAAAGGCATTCTGGTGAAATCATCAGTCAATAAATTAAATGACATTAGTATTTGTAAGTAAAATCTACTAAAATTATATACTTAATGAACTAAACGAATAATTTTAATCTAACTATAATAATAACAACAAAAATATATAATTATTTTTCAGATTAATGTGTTAATATTAAAGATAAAAATAATAGAAGAACAAGACAAATAAAAAATTAACTTGAATCTTTGAAAACTATTTCTTTCTTACGAAGTTTTATGTAATATCCGATTGTATATATTATTTTTGTATTTTTGATTTATAATTTATTCGGACATTCTTTTGTACACGAAATTATTTCATATGGGATTTATAGAATTATGTTATTTCTATCACTTTAAACATACACATCGGAGGTGACAATCGAACTCATAAACTACTGTACACCAGAGCTATAGCCTTTCAGATATCAAAGACAACTTATGCTTTATTGTTATAAAATACAACATTACATATATAATATTGTAAATTACAATATTATTATAGGAATGAAAATAAAACTAGAGCCATATGATACGTGTATTCCAATAATAATCTCTCGCAAATGTTTTCTTTACCCACGAAAATTGGATTAATGAGTTTTCTTTTGGCGCAGATTGCAAAATATGTTTTCTTCCTTCAAATTCTTCTCTCCGGAAATGGGAGGAAAGAATAAAGGATGGAGTTGTTTGCGAGGGCTTTGAACTAAAGTTTGCCTGAGACAGCTTGAATACATGTTACGTTTTCCCAGAGGAAATATATTTTTTCAACAGGAATTCAAGAGTTGTCTTCCAATTTCTCATTCATACAATCGAAATCAATCGATTTTTGAGAATATTTGAACTCGATTTTTTCTCATGGTTGGGTGCTTGCGCTAGTATATTCTCCGGTATATATATATATATATATATATATATATATATATATATATATATATTTAACTTTATATATATAAAGGGAAAATTATTGTTGTGCCTCTTCTTGTATATATCATCTATTGCTAAGCATTTCTAATCATCAGTGAAATCAAATGACCCCAATATTTTCCCTTGTAATGTCTATTTCAAAAGGCAATGGAAAATGAAAACTCATATGAGCTTACAAATTACACGCTCTTAAATCATATCATTTAAGAAAATTAGAATTAAAAGACGAACAATCAAATGTTTATTGAACTTTTTAAAGAAGAAATACATTGTAAAAGTAGAATAGATCTGTCTCTTTTGACAGATGAACCAGCATCTAAAAGATTTATTCACTGTTTACCCGTCAACAATTCGTAGTATTGACTTCCAGTTTAGGTATGGTTATATGCTGTGGCTTAAAACTTCTTTATACTGTTGATATAAAATTAAATAGCACTTTTGTTCATGAGAATGGCCATAAAATGACAAAGCAATCAACCAGCTACTCCTCGTTTACATTTAAATTTATAATTTTCGTTAGTTTTATTTTGAGTTCCAACTGGCAGTCATATATAGCATGATAATTTCATTTGAAAGTACTGTGTATTATCTATTAAAAGTAAATTATCTATTAAAAGGTGATCTGTTATTTAATTACGCAGGCGTATATTTATTTTATATGTAATATAATAATAGTTTACAATGAACTTGTAACATTACTATAAATGAATAGTTAAAAAGTTTACCCTATTGAAAAATATGAAGAAAATTAAAAATACCCAGATATGTACATTTTCTATACTTTCAAAAACAGATATGGCCCCGTATGGCTTGCCGTGCCTCTAAGATTAATTACTTTAAGGCGTATTGTGATGCTTTAATTTAAGGATAACACATTACATTAATTGAATGTATAGTTGAAATGTTAGCCATCAGTCTTTCAGTGTAACACTTCGTGTATTTGAATTCCACTTTCCACGTGATTGTTTCTGATAATTCACGATATTTTTTAAACAATACATCCTGAAATCTTTTGTTTTTGTTCCAAAAAGTAATTGTATAATAATATACAAATTAAGCAAACAAATGAAATAAAATACAAAAATTGCTTTTAAATAAAATTTAAATATCTTCTTTAAGCTATATTTGCTTTTGAGAGCGTAAAAGAGGAGATATGAAACATATAACTTTGTATAACTACTAAGAAATATATATATATACAAGAATTAGGTCGATCAAATGTCCGAATCTCATGTTAAAACTGAAATATCTATATGAGAAATATCCAGAATAGTTTGTGAATAAAAAAACCATGGTTTATATTTTTCAATTTATTAGAAATTAAATCCTTCAAACTTAATTGGTAACATTAAAGTATGCTAGTTCAAATATATGTTTCTATACGCGTGTATAAATATTACAATATATTTATATACAAAATAAAGAATATAGACTAAGTAAAGAAATAAAAATGTGTACATCCAACTATATTGCCAATGATCAGATAAAATTCCCAATGCGGGTACTCATTATCTTTCATGTATTTGCTTTTCTTTTGTGATTATTTTATTTTTGCTTGCTTTCTTATATATTAAGCTGTAGCTTATATTTCCAATGTATCAGTAGTTGTAAATAGTATACAAATGTGATACAAATAATTCATGTACATGTAAATTATCTTGTTAAATTTTGTAATAAATGTGATACTTAAAATTTTTCTCTAATTTTGAAAATATTAAATATCGTTGCATTATTGTTTTATGAAACTTCTGTTTATTTTCAGAGTTTTGTGTATCGTAATCTTACATTTCATAAAAATGCTCGTTTTTAAAAGAGATATAAAAAATATGGCTCAAAGTCCTCCATGATTCAACTTCTTTTGATGATTCCTTGATTACAACAATTTTTAGAAACATACTATTATTATTTGAGGTGACATAGTAACACATATCACACATTTTCTGTTTTATTTTTTAAATGGTTTAGAGCACATTGACAAATGATTGTAAATGTAAACAGATGGATTATGGAAAATTAAGACTTCGAAAATAACTAAAATTGTGTAGGAAAATATCTCAAATGATCAATTGTAGAAGCATTTCTTGATAAGGGATTCTCAATATTATAAAAACATCAGTTGGGGAATTTTTTAGCCATATTTTTATCCCTTTGATGTTCAGAACTGCTCGTTATGACACAATTCCTCTTCCTAAATATGGATACTTTATGGATACAACACTGAAGCTGTCCATATTAAGTTTTAGGAAAAAGCTAAGGCCGTGGTAGACTGGTTGGTTAGGGCATCGCTCTCGTTACAAAAAGATTATGAGTTCGAATCCCGGCATAGCCGAAGATCCATCGTGTTCACTAATGGCGACTGGGGCAGATAAAATATGACAGGTCGCAATGTTCTCCATGTTCCCATTCCAAATTAATACCTCTGTGGATGGTTGGAGTCAGGCTATGGGTCTTCTTTGGTTTCATTCTCTAAATTGGAAGATTTAGATGGTGCTGCTATCTATGAGCCAAAAGCGGTACTTCCACCTTCATACGAGGGTGCTCCATTCAACAACAGAAGACGCTCTCTCTCGTCTAATCTCTTGACGGGATTAGGCGAATGATGTCATGGCGTTGCCAAGTGTCATTAGTAAAAGGACAAAGTTGAATGAAGCCTCGTACGCAAACCTGATTGTAAAATGATAAAAAATTAAATAATTAAGTCCTAATTTTTGGAAATATAATCAAAGGCTGAAACTCACGGTAGAGAAAATTTATTATAACAAAAAAATATTTCATTTCCTCTTAAATCTACTTATTTTCTGCCGATGAGTAAATCTGCTTCTTCCTCCTGAGAGAAGAGTTTAATTTTAGGAAGGTTCCTTGCTAAAAAATATTTAACTTCTGTGAAAAGTTCCATTGTAACATTCAAACTCGGATTCAGAAACAAATCGATACGCCACTCTCAGGAAAGTTATTCCAAATAAAAGTCAAATAATCTGATTTCAAAAGACATTTCTACTTTTGTTGTTGGTTATCACTGGATGAACTAAAATAAGGAAAAATTCACGTTTTGAAATTCAAGAAATCGTTGTTGCAGTAACGATTTCTGAAACTCTTTCCAAACATCGATGTGAAAGGAATGATTGGAAAGAGAAATGCTTTCATATTTTTCAAGGAAAGAATATGTAAAACAGAAAGAACTTCTTTTAATGTATTTGCATTAGCATTCAGTTTTATATGTCGAGACTCAGTAAAATCCCTAGAATCTAGTGAATATTAGTTGTTAGTAGAATTTAAAAATTCAAATTCATAGTACTGTAAAAAAATTACTTCTCAAATGTAAGTACTTAAGATACGTTAAAGTCATTTTCCATATTCAAAATTATTCAAAAACATATTAAACTTCAGTTTTGAATGTATAGCAAATTTACATATCTCATTTATATATCAAAATGATTTACTGCAGTTCAATGAAAAACACATATTTTTTCAGAATATGTATACAAAATCCTTAATCTTATATCACAGTTATATAGTTTATAAAGATTGCCAGATAAATCCTATTTTGTATAATTTATACTATCAAGACTGCTTTACTGTTAGAATTCATGTTTTTTGTAGTGTTAACATAATCTTTTTTCTGTTCTCCATAATTTCCTCTTTTTTCTTCTAACTATAAATTTACATGTTCAACTTCAAGAAAATATAAACTTAATATATTGATAACTTTATAGATAATTTTTATTAGAATATTTTTCTTAGTTTCTCCTATAATATGTGATGCAATATTTCACAAAAGTAACATAGCAGTTATTAATATGAAACTTATTGTATTACTGTAAAGATGTAAAATACTTAGTATTTACTTTAAAAAATTATTATTGATAATATCTATATATTAATATTCTTAATGCGAATAAAATTTTTACTTCAAATATTACAATCATTACATTTAAAAAAATGCATGTTGATTTTATTTATAAATTAAATTAATGTTATTTGTACTGTAAATATTGCTTGCTCTTATGTGTGAAAATTAATTTGGGTATAAATTTAGTTTCAAAATAGTTGTGAGATTTTATAGATAAATATTGAAATCTGGCAATTTATGTGGAATTGAAAATTATTGCTTATATAATTCATACTTTTCCATAACTTACCTTCGGAAATTATTTTATTCTAATTAATTGATAGGGTTTAACCTATCATACCTGCTTTTTTAGTCCATATATTGGATATTTTGGAGTTTAGAAGAGAAGTTAATAGCTTAGAATGATTTGATACACTGTTTAAAAGTTTAGGAATCAAAGCTTTATAATCTATACAATATATGAATATATTTATCTAATTGAAAAACGGCAAAAAAATTAGAAAGTTTTTTTACGTTTCAAAATTAAAACTCAGGAAGAAAATTAATCAGCTTTGGAAATCAATAAACAAATCGTAAAATTTAGGAAACTTAAGACTATGGATTTTCATTGTGCTTATTTTAACTGTAAAAAGTACAACAAATCTATTGTTATCAGAACTTACTTAATTATTTTTAACACAAAATGTTATCGTCCTGAAACAAACATAACTACTTCAAATACACATGCTAGTGTTTATACTTGGTACAATTGAAATGTTTCGCGCATGTTTTTCATAATTGATTAAATTATCAACTGGCTCAAAATTGTTCATTTTATTGACTCCTTCAAAAAAAAAAAAAAATTAAACAATGTGGTGTAACACATATGCATTTATATGTTATAAATTCCCTAATATAAGTGAAATCAATTCATAAAGGTCACGGCTCAGATTTACAGTACGGTCGCTCTTGGCGCGATTTTCCAAAGTTAGTGATAAATAACATTTTCTGAAAACCCAACCAATTCTGACCAGTCACAGATGAGGAATTCCGACCAATGAAAAATGGAATATTCTGTTTATTTTCAGACGTCGCTTGCCCAGATTGGCGAAGTTGGCTAGATTTTTGGCTATTTTTTGGAAAAGTTACCAAGAGCGACCGTACAGTGAATTTTTACCAATGTCACTTATAATGATAAATGAAGAAATCTTAGTAAAAATATTAATAAATCCAAGTATGAAACTAAAAATGCAAATCAGATGCATGGTATAACTTTTTCATTAATTTCATACATTGTAAATTACTTAAATGCTGTTTTAATTCTTTTTATTAGCAGGCTTGGTGGTTTACTTATTGCTCAGTGATAGTTTTTTTCACACGGCTGTAACAGAGTAGAGCAAACATGTATACTAAAATGTTATCACAGGGTTCATTGTTGAAATAAAATTTAGTGAAGTTGTAAAAACATGCACAAATACTTCATACTCAATCACTTTTTTTCATGCTTCAAAATAGAAGTCATTTTGAAGTTTTTAAATTTCATTTTCATTAATTTATTCGAATGATTTATTCGCCGAACTAGTATAGTGATTACTGTTTTGATCTTATCATGGAAGTATTAATTTTTCATTTTGCAAACAACTTTAAAAGGTTTATATTTTAAATCATTGCTTGAAACTCAAATAATATACTTCATGCAAAACAAAAAGCATTGATTCACTAAAGAAATTCCGACATGATTTGTTCCAAGCTGCCAGTTGAAACTAGTATTTAGTTCAATATTTTGAGTTCAATTTCACCCGTTGTGCCCATGCTTATTTTTAAGGTTAGAAGTTGTCTTTAAAGTAAATATCCAGACGAAAAAGATCGTTGCGTGGAATATATCGAAAAGCAATAAACTAAACCAAACTGAAAAGATGCCCTCACGGTAACTATTATTATTATTTTCTTGAAATCAGAATGTTCTTTTGAACCTTGCAAGGCAGCAAGGGAACTCATGTTTTAAAGGAAATGTATTAGAAATTGCTTATTAACATTTATATTTAGCATGAAGAATTTTAAAAGTAACTCGTGTGTTTTCATAAAAATCTTTTCGTATGTAACATTCCTCTAGCTAGGTAAAAGTAAGCACTTGAAAACGTTCCTCTAGTTAGATTATAAATGTGTTCCACTAGGGACTAACGTGACTTGTGAATTCAATGTGGGTAGTTCTGGGATTGTTCGTTGGTTAGTTGTTTATCAGTTTAAGATCACGGTTTGCACTGAAGGGCTAAATTAACTGTTACCTACAGTTTAAAGAAGATTCCAAACCTCTGAAAAAATCCATGATCGAGAATAGAATTGAGGCAACGGTGAGCTGTTCAGTTAATGGCGTTTCACCTTAACTTTCATCTGACAGCTAGATGTATAATGTTGAGAAATATCACAATAAATATTCAAAATCTGTGAATGAGTATTTTTGTGTATTTCACACAAAATAGTTACAACTCTGAATAAAGAATGAATTTTAATTTATTTGAAGGTATTTACAAATTCAATATCCTCAGTATTTCATTACTTAAAAAAATTCAACAATATTTATTTAATTTACATATTTTAAATTATTTATGTATTTATTTTTTTGCAATTGAATTAACTGTAAGTAAGAAAATATTAGTTTCCAATAAACGAATTATAAAATTCTTTTATCTATAAATATAAAAGCATACTTATTTTTCTTTAGGAACCAAACAAAACGTAATTTATGTATTATTAAGTGATGGATAAATTTATTCCATCTATGATTGGGAAAAAAATTTTTAACTTTAATTTATAATTCAAAAAATAAATAAATGAAAAAAAGCCCAAACTATTTTAAATGCATTATTTTAAAGTTATAACAAAATAAATTACTGAGAGTTAAAATATTTATCATGTTTTAATAAATTGTAAAATTAAAAAAAGTTCTTTCATGATTTGTTAATTTTTTTTATTATTCCAAATATAATTTCCTCCTGGTGAAGTATTCAATTACAGATCATAAATTCATCTCAAACTCTTTAACAAAAATCTAGGTAAATATTTTCCAATAATAATTATTCAAAATAATAATGTTTTAAATACATTGCTCCATAGAAAATAAATTTGTACTTTTATACATAAAAAACATTTAATTCCATCAAGAAATAAGTAAATATGGTCTGCCTTTATTTAACATTTAAGAAGCCACAAAATAGTCAAAATTTATTCCACATTCATTATTCTTCATAATGAGAAAGATTTAAGTTTAATGTAAATCAAAATATATAAATTAATATCTTCCGAAGCAATTATTTTGAATATAAATTCCCTGATAAAATTTCAAGAAAAGTAATAATTCTTCATTATAATACCTAAAATATAAATAGCATTTGAAACACAAATGGTTACTCATTTTTCATTATCTGCGATTTAACTAATATCAATACTGCTCTTTAAAATTGTTTTAGATTCGTGTAATATTTCTTTTAATTTCCTTTAATGATGAAATCCAATATGTATCATAATATATAACTGTCCAAAAATCAATGCATTTATACTAAGCAATTACTTTGGTATTTATATAATTGGTTAAATTTTAAGGAAATCAAATACTTTTTATTTTTAAACAATTGAAACAAATGTTTATATATTCTTCTCATTTCGATTTTTCCTGATTTAATGAATACCTATTCCTTTTTTTTTCATTTTGTTATGAATTCCGGTATCGTGCAGTTTTTATTGATCTCGTCTATAACTAAAGATTTTTTACAGAATTTTCCTCTCACGCAAACCTTTGAGCTACCAATTGTTCAATTGTGCTATTTTTATTCAGCTCTGAGCTATTTTGTTTTCAAGTATTACAGATGAGTGCAATCTGAAATTTTTCAATTAAATAACTAAACTTATTTCCCAAATTAAGAAATATTTTCGTGCATTTATAAAAATAGTTTTCGTTACGGCTATGATTTTGCATTGAAGTTAATTTATATAAATCTTGCACAATTTTTCATTTTTAAATAAAAGAACAACAATAATTACTATTTGGACTCAAACCTACGTCGTAATTTCTTTATATGCTATAACTTTTCTTTGATAATCAAGTAGGAAATTCTAATTTAACTAGCTATTTTAGTGATTACGTCCTTTGCTATTTTGCATACTTAAAAGTGAGAGGAAAAATTTTCTTTCTTTTACCCGGTAATTGAAATTAGGTTTGACTTTAAACTTTTTTGTTGACTGCCAGTTAGTGATTAATAGCTTATACATACGATACATTTTTAAATCTTATTCGCATTGCAAAATAATGAATTATCTTTAAAGTGTGTACGCATACCTTTCTTTAAAAATAGTGATACCTTTCACTGTGTGATATAATACATTACATCACCGTTAAATAAAAGAGAAAAACATTGTAACAACTAGGAATGAAAAGGAAGCTAAAAAATCTTTAAACGCATACCTTTCTTTAAAAATAGTGATACCTTTCACTGTGTGATATAATACATTACATCACCGTTAAATAAAAGAGAAAAACATTGTAACAACTAGGAATGAAAAGGAAGCTAAAAAAAGTTTTGGTATTCCTTGAACCGACATGTATAGTGACAAAGTATGCGGAATTAAGTGATTTTAACTATTAATTGAAGAACATTTTATATTTTAAAAGCATAAATATTTTGTTATCGTTTATATATTTTTTGTAAATGTGAAAATTTTTAAAATATGATAGTGAAAGATTGCATTTGGTGATATATTGCTTGTTCTTTGCTATGTCGTTTGAAGAAATTATTGCTTGCGTCAGTGAAATGTAATTGTGGTAATATTTTGAAGTTGATAAGAACTATGAAGTTGATAATACAAGTACATATGAGAAAATCATTAGTTGTAGTTTAATTAACATTAAGTAGCGTCTATATTTAAAATAAAAATAATAAGATATTCTAACATCTATCACCTGCTGTCTTTTGGGAATGCTTTTAATAAATCATTGTTTTATACATAATTTGCAAGAAACCAAAGCCCTAAAAGATCTAAAGCACTCTTCAAAACAACACAGAAATGCAATGTCAATTTTCAGTTGTGCAATAATTAATTTACTTGAATCTAGAACCTTTTATTGATAGGAGCAGAATCCCACCTAAACGCCATGTAGAGTTCCTAAACTGAATATATCTTAGCTTAATGCTTATATGGGAATTAAAAATTGCAATGTGAACATATTGTGTCTTTGTAAGTTAAATATTTTAGAATTTATATAAATTTAAAAATATGAAATTAAAGTGAGTTTTACGGTCATGGTGAAGTTTCTTGATTTTTTCTGCCAAGATGAGGATGATATAGGTATCGGAGCTCGATCAGAAACTTTAATCTGTAACGCTAATAAGACTTCAACAAACATATTAGAAATTTATTTAATTTCTTAAACATGCTATAGGAATGAACAGAAGTTTAAGAAATATACAAAAAAGTGAACTCTTTAAAATTTTAAAAGACTTTTAGCTGAATATAATTTTTTTGCTGTACTGTTAAAATTACTTTACATTTATAGTTTACGCCTGACTTACCACATTTTACCACGTTTATAAAGCGAAAATGTACTTTCTAAAAAGGGCACAAACTGTACTTTTTAAAAAACGTAGTAAAAATAGTTCTTTTTTAAGAACATTTATGCAACACTATAAAAAAGAAAGAGATACAATTTAACTGAAAAATTATGGTTTTGTTATTTTTGTATATAATATAATAGCAGATTCTAATTTGGAAAGGAAAGAAAAATTGACTTTTTCTACATAATGGAAAACATAATAAATTAATAAAATAATCGGTTTTTGATTACTCAAATTCATTTTCATTCAAACTGAAGTCTACTGTTGAAAATAATGTGTATTAAATAAACGAATATTAATGATGTGAGAACTTCTGAGATTGTCTTTTCATACTTGTTTATTATTGTATTTTAAAGAATGATTCCTTTTGTTAATAAAAAATTGCTTCTAAGTGAAATAATTCTGTCTGAGTAATCACAATGCCAACAGAACAAAAAGTGTAAATATTTTTCCCTTCTTCCAGTAGTAAAACATCGATGACAATTCTAAAAGAGGAAATATTCCTGTAGAATATCAGATTGCATATAAAATAATCTTTTTATTTAAACGGGAAAAGTTACATGGCCGAATAACTTAATTTAATTGCATCATGACATAAGCAACTTCAAAGGGTTTCAAAATTAGCATTAATTACATTTGAAATTAATTACAGATTCTTTCGAATGAAACCTAGTTCTTAAGTTAACCAGGAACCGCCAACTTAATATAAATTTCCTTTCATACGAAGCAGCCATTTTGAATTATACCCGGAAAAAAAATTCATTGGACAATCTATGACTATGTGTAATATGTACTTTCCCTTGAACGAGGAATCACAAGAACTGAAGACTGACTAAACCTCAAGATTTGCCCGTAGACAATACCTGAGCATAATGTAACGTCCTTCAAGCCTTGAGCGACCCTGCTTCCAAAGAGAATATTCTCCGGACGTATACCACCTGTTCCACCCAGAAACATCAACTTGCTACATTGAAGCTGCCTATATATAGAGAGATTATCAACTGACATTTCTTAAATAGGTATTATCAGTTAAAAACATAGTAGTTTTGATTTAGTTGTCTTAATTTGAAAATTAATCAATTATACCGTAATGTTTTGATTATCTAAATAAATTATCTAATTTAGAATTCCATTTAATGACATGTATTCATAAATCTAATTTTTTTAAATAGAAATAATGAAATATTAAACTAAGAAAATATAGATTTTCCAAATTTCATAATGCAATTATGTAATAAACAATTCATTTTACAAAAATATTAAATCAATTTTACAAAAATTACAAAACTATAAAAATAAACTTTTTAAGAAAACTTTTAATTTATTTATATTTTTAAAGTGAAGTATAAACTTTATTTATATTTAAAAAATATAAATAAAGTGAAAGTGTTTGCTTAAAAAATTTATTTTACTCTTTTTTTAAATTTTATCATTTTATTTATATTTGAAAAATATAAATGCAGTTATAAAATTTAAAAAATGTTTGAGATTTTAAGACAATTGCATAAAATTTAGGCATAAAAATTAAGAATTCTCAAAAACATTTATTTAGTGCAAGAAATATTGGAATTATAAAAAAAGATAATAGAAAGTTAATTATTGAAATTAAACTTTCAACTGAAAGTTCAACGTTCTTATTCATTTGTTTGCCTCATTCATTTGTTTAAGCAACAGATGACAAATATTCTTTAACATTCAAACTTAAAGAAAAATAATCATGCACATACCTATTTACGATGTTTTACTATGGATAATGTTAATTACTAATTATATTGTGTGTATTGCCCAAGTAAAAAAAAATTATTACACAAAATCTACTGGTCTTATAGATTGTTCTTTATATCAGCAAATTAAATTCTTTCCAAGCAAAATAAGTTCTTCAGATGCATAAGTACGCAAGGGCTTAGTTACAATTCTATCCTAGTCGAAATTTAAAAGCATAGAATTCTTCCCTTTATTTTATCTTTTTATTTTATCCTCGAGTAGAATAAGTAATAAGCCACAGTGATATCGTACAGCATAAAATGAATTTCTCCAAAATGTGTGTGTGTGAGAGAGAGAGAGAGAGTCTTACAACCACAGTAAATGTATAATGATTGTAGTGCTTACTTTGGAAAATTTAATTTACTTATCATAAACCAAGAACAAAAAACAGTCAAATATAGCAAACTTTAGTAATTATTTTTAGTTGCTAAAAATAATTACTCATCATTTAATAAACATTTAATAAACATAATAATTACATTTCACAGAAAAACAATTAATCTTTATATATAGTTTTATGTTGTCAGCGAAATTTATTTCTGTAGCATTAGAGATTATTTTTAATTAAGAATATTTATAATTTTTTAATTTGTCTGATTTGCATTTCTAAATTTTTGTTTATGAATGAAAATTCATTTTATAATATTTGATAACATCGTTTATTATTATGCAATGCATTCGTGTTAAAATAGAAAAATAAAATTTTTGAAACTTATGTATTATCACGCCAAATATGGCATTTTGTTTTCGGTAGAGTGCCAGCCAGGCTGGAAGTATAAGGTTCGCTACTCCACTTCTCCAACTGAATCACCTTTTGGTGGGGAATCCGACTTCTTCAGTACATACATGCCATAGGTACCCGTTCATATAGAGTAAGTAACCATTTACAACCCATTCTTACAAGGAAAGGGGAAAGACAGGAGAGAGAGAAAGTACATCTATGCCCAAACCAGGATTCCAACCCAGGACCTCCCTATCCACATTCAGGCACGCTGTCCACTAGACAGGGTGGGCAGCTAAAATAAGTTATAGTTGTTACCTTGTACCATCTAGGCTGACAATATAGGGTGCGCTGCACCACTTTTCCAACTGAATCGTGATTTGGTGTGGAGTCCAACTTCCTCAGTACACAGATACCATAGGTACTTTTTTATATTGTAGGTAACCATTCACAATCCACTCATTCGAGAATAAGTCAAAGACAAGAGGGAGAGAAAGTGCATACATGCCTGAACCGAGATTCTATCCCAGGACTTCACCATCTGCAGTCAGGCATGCTGACCACAAGTCAGGGTGAATGGTTAATGTAACGTTTAACATCTAATATTACAATTTTTTGACCACACAACCTCAGCAATTTCATAAGCTTACGTTTATACTATTATGCTTAGCACATGGAAGATTTAAATTTGTGATTGAGTTTTTTGTAGCCGTGTCAGTATAAAAATTAAATAGGAATTAAGAAAAAAAATTAATTTTTTTGTTCAATATATTCCACTGCTTTTACCAAATTTCAAAAGAAAAAAGATTAAAATTTGCAATCCTTAGTGACATATAATTTAGACAAAAGTGGTCGATGGGATAATTCGTAAAAGTAACAGAATTTCATTTATCATTTAATTTTTGATAGTTTAGAATTGTATTTAAATGTTTTACCATTTTCCATATAAAATCTACTATCAATTAATAATTCTATTTTGTAAGACAATTAAAAATGAATAAACACCCTTTTCTGTTATATTTTGTCATAATTTTACTGGTAGATGTTTTAAATGAATGTTTTATATTTTAATGAGAAATATTAGTTTTTGTACCAGAATTCTTAAATTTCTGGCATAAAATTCTTAAAAACTTAAATAGAAAAATATATATATTTGAATTTTAATAATTTATATATTTTATTTAAATGTTATAAGCTTTTTAAATAAACAAATATTTAATAAAAATAATAAAAGTAAAAATATTACATAAAATTCAAAGTAAAAACCTCTATTTGGAAAATCCAATCATCATTTCTTTACAGTTATGGCTCATCTCTAACATTGATGTTATTAAACACAATATTAACTAAAAAAATATATTTGCGAAATCTTAAAGCTCATGTAATTCTACAAAAATTTCAAAAAGTAAGTTTTCCGTATCTTATACTAAGCTTCTAACTATTTACAATGTTTATAAGGAAATTAAAACAATCCTTAATATTTTATTGCATTTTTATATATCATTAGGGTTTGTGCGCTTTAAAAAGACCATCATTCTATTCACTATTTCTTAATTAAACTAGTTTAGAAATTGGCAAGTTACATCCACCGTGATTATAATACTCACTTTATACTTTCTGTCATCAAGAATAAATTTAAAAACGCAAATGACCCAAATTAAAATTATGTTGTTATTCTTTCTTATCTTATCTGGCGAGTCAATATGCTAAACCAAATCCATGAAACTACAAACTAATAAAAAGTACAAAACAAGAATAGGGCATTGAAACCAGTCGTCTTTTCGAAGTCCTAAGAAAAAAAGTATCAGCGGCAAAATGTGTTATGTTGCATTTTCTAAAATGGGGATGATTTTGTTGCCTTGGTCATGTCTAGGGCATTTCAAGTGTCCTTTTATGAGTCACATGATAATGCTGTCTGCTGCACACGACTACCCTTAAAAGTGACAGAACCTCCTAGATGCCTGCTACCGTACTAGTCATAGGTCAGGAAAAAAATCCAAAATGAACACAATGTCACATTTGGTTTTTGAGCAGATCACCAAAATAGTGTTATTGCTAGATAATGCAATGAAATTTTATTGAGTTAGTCTAATTGAGTTAGTCTATTGCTTTATATTTTCAGCTGGTTATTTTTATCAACATAAACTTAACATACAACTAATCACTTCGTAATTTTGTATCACTCTCAATGATGAAATCAACATTGTGAGTTTGGGCTCTCCTCTCCTCGACAATGGAATGACATTGAATCTTAAGAAGCATTTTAACATTCGAGCATCAGTTGGGCTCATTTACATAGTGAGATGCTGGGCTTGTTAATTTTCTGTAAAACATGATGTTCCTCCTTTAGTGTGGTGGGGAAGTTTAGGAAAAACTCTACTAACTTAAGTTTCGACCATAGGTTGAAAATACGAGGTGATTAGCAACATTTAGTAGCTTTGATTAGCTAAAACAGGTAACGAGAAATATACTGCAGCAAAATAATATATATTTTTATCTCCCTCAGTATTCTTTACATAAGTATTTGTAAAGCAAAATTGGACAATCATATTTCCTTCTTTTTTTCCTTTTTTACATAAATAAATTTATATTGAGAACTTACACAAGAATAAAAAGTAATAATGATTGGTTTGATGAACTAGGTAAAATTTAATTACATTCATCCAAATAATAAGAAAGACAAAATTACTTTTGATGCCGAAAATTAGCCGCACGTAATATACACAACAGCCATCAGCTCAACCCATAATTATCTTCCCATCATCGGCCAAAGAATTAATCATCAACCCCCTACCCATGTATTTCGCGAATTAAACTCCTGCAGACCTGCAGATATGAAATCGGAGATCCGTATATCTCAGTGATTACCAGTGAGGCTCAAATGAAAAAAACCCCGAAGGAGTGCGTGCGGGATGCGGTTTCCATGGCAACTTCAGTTCCGCGAATTCTTCTACTGTCTTCTGCATTTGATGAAGTGGAAAAATTGACATTATCGTGCTCTTTCAAAGTCTCTGTCTTGAGTGATCGCGTTCCTCTCGCACATAATGAAAGCGAATAAATCTATTTTAATCTGCCTGGTGACTCGCAGTTACCTTGTCTTTGGAATAAGGTTTATAGTAACTGCTGACTTAAATCTCTTTGATAAATGACTGTTTTATCGTAAAACCCTATGAGAAACAGAGTTTAAATTACCTTCGAGGATATTTTTTATGTTAACGTGAATGGCCTTTAATTTAAATCGGAGAATAAGAATGTACAATCTGAATTTTAAATTCCTTTTAATTGAGATAGATAATAGTTAACTGGAACTTTGACTGATTTAACTCTCGTATGAGTGCTAGAATAGTTAAATAATGTCTAGTGAATGAAATATCTTGTTTGTTTCTTTTTTTTTTTAAGAACAAGACAATATTTGATTTTACGTGTGATTGTTATAGTATATCAATTTCCTTTAATTAATATTCATAAAATCTGAATTAGTATTTGTCATTTCCTTATTAATTCATAATTTATTAAGTTGAACTTATTTTAAGGAAAAATCTTACTATGAAATTTAGTTTATTTAATATTTACTTTATTCGATACATTCAATTAAATAAAGTCAAATCATGAAATGTGCGTGCTGGCATATCTATCAAGTAAAAAAATTAATAGTATTTCAGAAAAATTTACAAAATTGATTAAAGTGGTCAAAAAGTTCAAATTCTGTAATAACTAGCTGGGGAATAAGAAAGTACTTTCTTGGAATACAAATAATTTTTTAATAACTTTATATTTGTTACAAACTTTGCTTTATTTACAAACTTTCTGGAATTTTAAAGTTGTAAACACTTTTTCTTAATTTATAATAATTTTCCATGAATCATTTGAAAATGTCTTTAAAACTTCCTTCTGAATATATCTAAAAAGTAAATAAAATGTCTTGTTACACTTTTTTTTCTTTCAAAATTTTATTAAATACAGCTTAAAATATTTTGATTTCAAATAAATATTTAACATTCATAGATTTGATATAAAATTAATTTAATGTTGTGTCATTAATTTAATCTTTTTAGAATTACAAATAGCAGCGTAAAATTAATAACAAATAATTTAATTACAAATTTGAGTTGCATAGGAATTGTTTTCTTATGAAAGAAAGCAAACATATCTTTCAGCATTTTCATATAAATGTCTTTATCAAATTCCTTTCAATTATGGAAAATATCTTTGTCTCTTCACGCCAATAAATATCGAATCAAATTATTTTTAAAAACTTAATTTTCTTAATGGAGGTAGAATAAAATACTGAGGGAGAGATAATGAAGAAATTTTAGCACAAATTTCCTTCTCTAACTTCCATCGAAATCTTGTTTTTCTCGTGATCTTAGAGTTTTTTATATTTTCTTATCATTTTGTTTGCTTAGGTGGCTATTGAAGTATTGATGTGGGCAATTGAGACTTATCTAAAGACTTCTCTATGCAAGAATATCTTGTTGCAATGGCCATTCTGGATAACTAAATTCCCAAACGTGGATTGGGTTTTTGACCAAATGCTTGAAAGCATTGGATACCTAATGAAACAGCGACAACTTGAAATCATAAATCTCTCTTGGAATATTGGGCTTCTCCCATTTGACTTTAAAAAGGCCATTGTAATCCCGATCAAAAAATCTGCAAAATGAATTGAGTTACACGAATTGTACTGATAAGTACAGCTTGCAAAATTATGGAGAAAATGATCCTAAATACAATCCAATACTGTATGGATAGTAATATCTTAATGTCACACGAACAGTTTTCCTGCATAAGTGGCCATTATACCATTTCTCTTTATCCAAGTTGTAAGTAAATCTAAACATGAATAAATTTTAAAAATTTTGAAATCATCAAGCAATTAGAACCTTTTTAAATCAATGGTTTTGTCAGCGTTTTTTTGTGTTCAAAAGAAAAATAAATATCATTTAAATCATTTTTTTTCACAGAATTTTGTAAACATAATATGCATCGCAATTTTTAAATTACCCTATTATTTTTGAATTAAGGATCTTTAACTATTATAATGTGTAACTATTAAATTATCTTATCTTGTTAACAATCCTTTAAATTTCGTTAAGTTCTTTCTAAATTGTAACATAAGTAAATAGATAAATGAAGTTTAATTTTGATAGATTTTACAATACTTCCAGATAAAAATGAAAAACAGCATGTTTAATTTCATTTTTACTTTTGTTGATGGGTCGAGCTGATATCTAAATGGTTATCTTACTATCTTTCATTTAATGGTTGTACATTCGGTTCTCTTATACGTCTATAATTACTCTAAATATACTTTGAAAGAAAGGTTTCATTAAATTAGAAACCTATATTTAAACCTTTAGGGTTTATTTAAAATCCTATTTTAAATAAATTCTATAAAGCCAATCCAATGTAAATATATTATTAATGGAATATCGTGTCATATTGCGGCATTATACAGATTTGAACGAAACAGTTAAAAGGATTTTGCTTATTTACCCTATAAAAAATAAATATTTATAATTAATATTTTAATCATACATAAATATAATTTGGAAACTCATAAAAAAATCAAGTAATGTGTCATTTTTAGTTATAAAACTCTGTAAGATAGTATATATATATATAT
>JAPDSC010114481.1:196413-216090 GCA_026290005.1 Latrodectus geometricus
TATTATTTTAACAATATTATCACCATCGTTGTATCAGAAGTTCAATCAATGAAACACAATTCTTCCTGAATCTTTTCATAAACAGTAAGCATTCTGGGTTTTATTCTGTTGAAACATTTTCCTATGTCTCTATAGTGTGGATGAGCCCTTTGATTTTTTCGGCAAAAATGAAAACACTGCAGACTCCAAAATACACATTTACTTAATTTGACAGAAAGGAAGAAAAATCTTTAAAAGTATTTACATTCTCATATTTATCTCCGCTTGTTTAATCTACTAATTATTTGAGTGTAAAGGCATAATGCTTATAATGCTTATCAAATGGAAGTAAAGCAATTACATTTTCACTGTTGAAAATCATTCGCATTATACATTGTAAAAATGTTATTGTAAAAAATTATAAAATCTTAAAAGTCCACTAGGAGGATTATGTTTTTACTATTTTCATTTGAATTTGGAAGGGACAAGTATTAGAATTTAGGTGAATAAAATATTTAAAATAACAAGTACACGAAGAAAAATACAAACATGTAGCAGATTTAACCTCTTCGATGTGTCTAATTTTTGACACATATATCTTCTTCAATTTGAATTTGAATAAAAAAATATTTCAAGAAGATAACTTTGCAATGTATCTTCTTCAAATATGTTGTTTATTCTTTGAAGAAAAAATGAAGAAGAATGTTAAACTTATATTTTCCAAGAAGAAAATTATTAACCAAAATTTTGTTCTTTTATATTTAAATTGTGATACGAAACAAATATCACTAGATCACATTATTTCAAAGAGAACTCTTTTGATTACTGATCGTAGACTATCAAATGATTTAAGGAACATTATGGCAATTAAAAATGAATTATGTACACATCAGATCATTGGTGTTGCTTCTAATGGTGTTAGTACATATTTGGTGTTAATTCTAATGATTGGAAGAAGAATTAATGCATTATTCTGAAGAATTTTCTATTTATGTTTAAGATAAGTCTTCTTTAATAATCACATATTTTTCTGCATCCTCTTAAAAGATAATATTGTATCATAAATGCGAATAAGTAAGATCATATACTACATCGAGATTTGTACAATATCCATTAGTGATTATATCACTTTAATGTACAATGTCCACTAGTTTATCATGATGTATAATCTAATAACTGAATCTATTAAAGCAAATGATCATATGGAAAGGCTAGTATATTCACCTAAAGTTATTGAGGTTGAATATACATAGGATATATTCGAATAATGTTTTGTAAGAATAATTATATCTCCTGTATTACATCAAAAGTTTTTCATTGAATCAAACACGGAAAAAAATATTTTAAGGAGGTGTCAATAACAATATTTTTCTAAAAAATATTTTATTTTAAAAAGCTATTTTCAAGTGTAAAACAGTTTTACTTATAAATAAATACAGCATATGAACTCTTTAATTTTATTTTATTTCGAAGCTCCCTTTTTGTATTGAAATGCTCTTCATATATTTCGTTTAATAATTATATCAATACAGAGCATGAACCCTCTTCTGCTCGCAATTATAGAAAATAGTTTAAGAAATCTTAAGCAATTCTTATTCAAGTGTATTATGCATCATTTTTTGTATGTTTTTTCTGGACTCTAAAACTGCATCAAGTATCACACTCAAGAAATAACCGTTTCTATTTGAACTTTCACAAAATAAATATATAATCTATTCCCAATTTTTTATGCTTCATTTTTCAAATTGTGCATTTTATTTTTTTATGGCAAACAAAACATTTATTTATAGTCCAAAATATTATCAATTGTTAATATCAGTAATTGAAAAGGATTAATCTTTTTTTATCGTAACTACATAATGGTTGATGTATGCAACATAAAATATCAGGTTATTCTGTTATGAGTTTTCTTTTATGCTTTTCAATATTGCGCATAGAATAGTTTGCTGCATTATTTATTTATGGTTTTAAAATACTATTAACAGATATCGTACTTCTCTGTCTTACAAAATATAAAATGCTTGTACTGCTTACAATAACAAAAAGGATATATTTTTGCATCAATGAAAATCAATCTATTTTTATGTGAGTATACTATGTAACATATTTTAGTTCGTACGATGCATATTTTATTTTGTGACCTCAAAATGCTGTCATCAGGTAACATAATCTACACAACTTATTGCATTCCACGTTTATTATTTAATAAAAATTCAATAAAGGAGAATTCCACCGGAATGATGAGAAATCCCATGAGAAGGAAACCGAGCGCTCTCTTGTAGCGCTCTGTCCAAGCGCTTAGTCTGGATCGCGTCCTATTTTTCGCAGAGCTTATCGGCTCTCGGTAAAAAAGTAGAGATTACATTATTTTGAAAGAGGCTTATAGTCGGATTCTTCATTTTATTCTGACATTCGCTCACAAAAAGCTCTATTATTGCGAATTTATCCGATTGCTCGTAATACAACGGTCTATTGCTTAAAACACTGGTGTCTCATATCGCAGCTATTTTTTTATTTTTTATTTTTATAAGATAAGTGTCTTTTTCACACTGTGATGAAGTAAATTGGTATACGAAAACAACAGCGGAAAAAATTTATTTGATGTGAAAAATATAACTCTATCGTTTACAAGCATTATAACTTAGAACTCAGACAACTGAATTACATTAGAGATGTATTGTTGCGATTGCATGTGTGAGAGACGATTTTTTGTACGAAAAAGATTACTTTGAAGGAAAAGAGAATTATATTTTCAGAATTCGTTCAATTAAAAAATATATATAATAAATATTGTTTCTTCAGAAAATAAAATTAAATAGAATCATAATTAGTTAATTAGACAAAATCAAAAGATGAAATACACAAATTCAGAGAATTTGTATTCATTAGAATGTTTCACTATTAGTCAAAAAGATAAATTTACGAAATCACTGACATAAGTCACAGAATTTTATACTTCAGTTTTTAATCTTTGTAAATTAAATATTTTTTAAATATTATAATCGCTCATTGAAACTTTTAATATTAATAATTTCAACGAACAAAATCTAAAATTTACAAATTTTCAATAAATTTAAATATTCGTTAATTTATTTTAGGTAATCATTGACATGTAAGCCTAAAAGTTTTATATTTATGTACATTTGTATGCTAAAACTGTACATAAGTGCGAAAATGAAATTTTACATATTGTAATTTACATAGGTTTGAAATATAGTTTGAGAAAATTCTAAATTTTAACTTATTTTATACATTTAATGTCATTAATTTTAAAATATTGTGAATCACTTTATAAATATGTTGCAAAAGAATTGTGGTGCTTGGGGTTAAAACATAAAATAATAATTAAAAATGAGAAACTTCATCAGTTTTATAAAAATTGATTTAGAATACAAGACTTATTCAACAGATATCTTAATGAGTTTAACAATAACAATAAATTTTTGTAATCATTTCGTTTTCCCCAAAATTCTTACTATTATTACTAATAGAAGATAACAATGATAGTAAAATTGAATTATTAAACAAATACAAATAATAACAGTAAATGAACTTTTTATTCTGATTTCAAGTATGTCATTTATTTTTCTTCCTTTACTCGCAGTTCTTTTGTAATACGCAAATTGATTGTGAATGAGTCTTCAAATTCTTTATTGCCAATTTGAATATTTTAGTTGGAGACCCTCAAAAACTCCTTAATTTATTTAGAATCACTTACAAAAAGAAAAATATTTTTCCTTCAAATGATAAAACTCAGTGCTTTTTCCATCCATCGCATTTACAAATATTTTAAAAAATTTGAAAAAAGCCATTTTTTGTTGCCCAATCGATATTTTTCCTTGTTTTCATTTACAACAAATTGTGAAGTGAAATTTCAATTTTTTGCATTTCTTATTATTCTAATATAAAAATAAAAATATTGCCACAAAACCTGAAGGTGTGAAACTATTTTAGCTGTTTTTTTAAATTATTCGAAAACAATCAAAGTTCATTTTAGTAAAATGAAAAGATATTTATTGTCATATTTATATGAAACATTGTGGTTTTTTCGTAAACAAAAGTTATTATCACTTCATTTCCATATATTTGAAGTATGTTTTTCTGAGAAATCTTTTAAATGCAAATGGATTTTAATATCACATTAATTTCATTTGCAAACATCCTAAGTGCAAACCAGATATGAACTCAAAGAAATTTCAAAATAGATGGTTATTAATTATTTATTTTTGTCTTTTCCTCTAACGCTGAATTATAAAAAAATATTAAAATAAATTAAAAAATAATAAAAAAAATATTAAAATAATAATAAAAAAAAATAAAAATAGAATTAGATTTGCTTACATATTTCCCTACTTGAAAATCATTCTATTTGTGCTCAGAAATTATGTCCCTATTGATTTACCTACTTTAAATTTGCACATCAAACAAAATTAATAATACATGAAATGAAACTATTTTTATTATATTCATTTATTTCTGATCATTTCTGTCTACCATAATCAATCATACAATACAGTCATCAACCTCCTCAATTTGACTGAACTTCAAGTGATGGGATTCACTCGTTCGTATCTGAATTTTACATAACAGCTAACTCATTAGATCCTAAGAAAATATAGCATGAGTTTTAATATTATCTCATAAAAAAATTAGGTATCGAACTTACTATATCCATACATCTGAAACACATTTTTCTCCATTAGACAAAAGCATATCTTTCTCTTAAATCCAAAAACTGATTTAGAAAATAATCGTAATATTTGAACTTACTTCAATTACTAGCTTTTAAGAAAAATTCAAGGTATTTCTATTGATGTTTTATAGATATTTTGAAGAATATTACATCTCAAAATATTACGAAAAAAAAAAAAAAAGATTTATGAAATTTCTATGAGGCACGTTATAAAATTACATTAAGTTGGAATTGGTTTACAATGAAAATTTAATTTCTCAATTTTTATTTGTCACCTTCTAGAGAAATATCTGATTGATAACATTAATTGAAGCTAAAAAGCTTAAGTGTAAATATAAATGCAAATATTAAAATTATGGTGCATTTATTCCTCATTTGTTAGAGAATCTTCTATATAAAGCAATATTAAATTGATGCTCAAAAGCTTAATACCAAAACACATTGAAATATTAATTTCTTCAGAATTATATTTTCTTCATTAATTCATCTATATGACAACATTAAATGTTAAAATAGCTTTCAACTGCAAAGACGTTGAAACTTTAATTTAGCATTTTGTGTTCAGAGAACAATATTTTTTAAACGAAGTACATATTAAAGAATAAATTATCTAGATTCATGTTGATAAAAAAATTATTACTATATTATTAATTTATATAATGATTTTTATAAGCATAATTAAACATTTTTAAAATAAAGTTTTGTTTGTTGTTGTTTCTGATGACATTTGGCAACGCCAAGCTCACCAGCCAGAGACTAGGCGAATGAAGTCAGAGAGAGTGTCTTCCGTTTTTGAATAGAGCACCCTCATACGAAAGTGGAAGTACGACTTTTGGTTCATAGATGGCAGCACCATTTGAATCTTCCAATTTAGAGATTGAAACCAGTGAAGACACAAAACCTGGCTTCAACCCTCAGAAATATTAATTTGTAATGGAAACATGGAGGACATTGAGACCCGACATATTTTACGTGCCCCAGTCGCCATTAGTGAACACGACGGATCTTCGACTAGGCCGGGATTCGAACTCACCATCTTTTGGTAATGAATATGACGCCTTACAGGCCACCGCGGCTACTAAAACAAATAAAGTTTTAAAATAGCGTATATTTACATATATTTAAAATAAAGTTCAACTCTGTTTATTAATATATATGAATTTAAAACATAATTAAAAAAAATCTTAAAATTTACGAATTCCTTTCAAAATGTAATGAAATTTAAAAATCAAGTTTTAACTTTGTTGTGAGGCTTAGGAACAGAGCTGTTTATCTCTTTTATAATAAAATGAACTTGAAATATAAAATTTTTATCTAATAAGATTGCTTTTCAGGAAAGACGTGTAAAAAACAACTTGCATTAAATTGGTAAAATATATCATAAGTACTTTTCTTCTTTTACTTTTGTGAGCTATACTTTTTGATTATATATCTTTCTTTTTTTTTCATACTATACATCTATGTTTATTTTCATTATTTCACAAGTAATTATTTTATTGCATGAAAAAATATCCATATAATTAACAACATAAAATTATTTAATAAATATAAGCATATATATAGATGAATAAACTGTATCACTTGTACGTAAATAAACTGAATTTGAAAACGATAAATTAATGAAAACAAATGTGTAGCGAAACAAGATTATAATAATCATATATTAGCTATGTCTTATTATCATTTCATTTATCGAATTGAAAAGGGGATTTTCTTCTTCCAGAAATAGGGAATAGTGGTTGGAATGAAATAATAGTTATAATAATAAATATCTGTTGGAGGGAATCATCGAAGTCGAAATTCATATCGAACGGTGTGCGATATTCATCGCATGTGAATCTCACCAGAGTGGCTGATAGGAGTGACCTTCCCACACACTTTGTCACTTCTAACGATATTGATTTGAGGACTGACGTTTACCATGAGTTTGGGCTGGAAGGATTCCAACCCTTTATTTCTTCGCTTTGAATGCTTCTTCCATGCCAAAGAGCATGTTAAGAGTGTAGGAATAAGCTGACGGAATGAACGAAAAGAAACAGTCTACAAGTCAAAGTTATTAATTCTCGAAGCACTTGCATGTAATGAACACTGGGTTAAATGAGAATTTAATGTCCAGTTCTGGTTTACTTCTCGTCGAAAGAAAATTGTGAAAGATTTGAGACATTTATGTGTGAAATTAAAAGTGTTTAAAATTTTGTAGCATCATTTTCATTTCACATTATACACTGAAATATCCTAAGAACTCAGATGGAGATATTTGGCAACTTCTTGCTTATCAAACTTATGAACAGTAAAATTTTGGAAATGGACTTCAAATCTCTATGGTTAAGATTTTCACAATTTTAAAACTTACAATCATTTTATAAAAACAAAATATGATTGTTTCAATTATTTAATACTAACTGAATAAGGTAATTATATTAAATAATGTTTCCAACCATTTAATGTTTTAAAAATAAAGCAATAAAATAATTATTCTAATTGTAGTATGATGTAAATATATTACTATTACTCAAAGTTCTATAAGAGATTGGGATGTGAAAGAATGACAAATTAGTACATTTAAATAATAAATTAAGCTGTAAATTAATATATTAAAGTATGGTTATAATATTTTTAACCCTTATTGAGCATTTACATTTTTTACATTGATTAATAAATCCCATGCAATTACGATAATTAATAAGATTAATCCATTGATTTTTTAATAAATATGATGCAAAAAGATTAACAGGAATACCTATAAAATAATGTCTTAAAATGTAGTTTAAAAATAGCGTACATATTTAAATATAAATGAAATCACAAGAAATTAAGTTTGAAACACATTTAAATTAAAAAAAGAATTCAAATATATAGAATACTGTCAAACACAGAATTTTTCCAATTGTCTTCAGATTCAATTCGTAAATCGCGTTTTGCGTATAATTATATTGATGCTTTTTATTGTAAATTAAAATACGTTCTAAATTTATAAAAAAATTGGAATATAAATTCTGCCACAAAATAGAATAAAGGCACATGTTTTTACCTCTAAACTCAAATGAAGTATTTAAAGAGCTTTCATGACTTTGAAATAATAAAGTGCACTTTTAATTAAACGATATTTCAAATTTTCACCTTGTAATCAGATTTATGGCTGAGTTGAAATATATCTTATTTAATTTCAAATGATTGATTTCAAAAATGTTTGACTGAGATTGCTAGTGCAAAATTAAAAAAGAAATATTACAGTATTGTTTCCCAATTTTGAAAGACATTACAACATAGCTATCCAAAATACACACAGTTTAAATTTTATTACTATTATCAACCTTAATTTTTGCATTAATGACTTTGTTAGATTTTTGTCAACATGAGAATGAAAATAAATTTTACCATGTTTTTGGCTCTTTTATCCGTCAGCCATAACATTCATTTTAATCCTGAATTTATAATGAATTAAAACATCAAAATGATTTCGTTTTTCATTTAAATGGGTAATTTAAATAAAAAAGAAAGGGAATTATTTGACATCGTGTTGTAAACAGCCTACAGCAGGGGTGGACAATTTTGGGATCCAGGGTCTATTCCACATCTAAAAAATTGAAGGCAGTCTACCAGTGGCAGAGCTAAATTAACGTACATATTTATTTTCGTCGGTAACAAGAAAATATGGTAAATTATGTAATTTTTCTAAAAAAATCATAATATTAATATTTACAAAATAAAAAATTTATTGACGAAAATAATCAAAATATTCATATATCAAAAACTGACCATCCTATTCACTTCGTTTAGTTGAAATTTGACACTGTATATCTGCGACAAGTTTATCCTATTGTGGCTGGCACGAGCTTATTGCAATGCATAAATACGAAATAAAGTGTTCATTTGTTACATTCGACCAATTTTTATTCTTTGTTCATGGTTGAAAAAGCAGATTCGCAAAGATACCTCGATCCGAAGTATGATTTCAAACAGAAAATCAATTTGTAAATATTTGGAAACTTTTCCTCAGAAATTAATTTCCAACAATCAGTATCGCTAAATATGCTCTGGATTTAAGAAATATGTTGCATCTTAATTCAATAATTTCTTCCTCGACCGTGGCTGATGTGATTGATGTCTTATTTTTTCAGATACTCCATCAATGTTGACATTTTCATTAAATGGAAATATCATAAAATTGAATATTTCTTTCAACCTAATTAAATTAGCGTATCTTCTTTCAAATTCTTCAAACAAAACAAGTAAGTATTAAGCGAAATCTTCAGTCTCGGTTTGGATTATGGATGGACTCTTCCTCCATGTTTTTGAAGTTTCTCAATTCATGTTTTCTTAATTGAGATCCATACCTTTCTATAGTTTTTTTTAATGTTTTAGTCGCGCTCATCATGTCCATTTTAGGTTTTAAATCGTAAACCTTTAATCATAAATCTTTAAATCGCAAATATTTGCACAATTTGTTTTAGGTTTTAAAGCGTAGACTGTAGTAAATTTCTATTTTGAATAATTCATAGATTCTATGTCATAAGTCATAAATGAAACTGTTGATATCCTAGGTCATTATCGGGATGATTACGTCTACCAATCGATCGCGGTCGACGTCTTGGCCACCCCTGGCCTATAGGGTAGAACACTTATCAAAAATATTCTACCCATGATTTATCGCTTGAGACCCTTTTTAATGAAGAGAATATTGTACTCATTTTTATCAGCAAACTTCTAACCATCTATTTTAATAAATCTTCTGTGTAAACAATAAATGTTAAACTATACTGGTATCGCGAATCATTAACTCTGCTTTCAAGGAAGCGTGACTTTATCAGTCACACTTTCTTCAGTCACTTTATCATGACTATTTGTCTGAGAAAGACCATAGCGCACATGAAGAAAATATAATTTATTCAAAATAGATCTTATGTATAATATTTGTTGGTAATGTGATATTTCTTAGAAATATTTTCAACGGTCTGATTGAAATTATGCATGGTGTACAATTTTTAATCAGTTGAAAGAGAATTAAAAATACATAATTTTTGTAATATAGCTTAAAAGAAATTGTATCAGCATGTACTTTCTGTGAAAAGGTTTTGCATAGTATTTAATAAGAAAAAGTGGAGAGGTGTAAATGAATAATATTGTTGCAAGATGACATGAATTGTCTCATCAATTTTAAATAACATCTCTCTTAAAATTAGGAAAAGAATGGATATTATTAAAAACTGGCTTCTTCGGGTATCCATCATTTGTTGTTATGATTACAATGAAAGCATTAAAACGATGTGTCAGCATTTATACATTTTTTTTCATAAGTATTGTTGATATGTTCCTAGGTATGTATTTTGAGTGAAAATATGTAGTATTTTATGAATGAAATTTATCCTATAATCCTTTCAATTTAGATATAAATCACAAGCAAACGTATTGTAATATATTGATAAAATTTATCTTTTCTGAGCGTTTCGTATGATATTTCATCCTCAAAAGCAATCCAGTTTACGGTTAATATATACAAATTGTGTTTACCCGTCAAAATCTTTGATCCTTAGCTTTGGAATAAATCCAGGAATGGATTTACCATTTGAAAATTTACAATTGTACACATTATATTCCTTTCCAAAAGGAAGAAATTCAGCATTAACTCTTATACTGCTACCGGAGGTAGATAGACACCATAAGTTTGATGACAAGGTTGAAATTTGGACTTTTAAACGAGTGGTCCTTTTTGTAATTATAAACTGTTATCTATTTATTTTGAATATATATTCCATCCATATCTAAAATTCATAATCAAACCAAAGAAGCCGTTGACATCATCTTTTTTTCTTGATGACATCTTTTATTTCTGACAATAATAATCTCCATGCTATTCATTTGAATTAAACATTTTTGTAAACATTCTGGTGGAAAATCAGGAATCTATATTTAGATAAGCCAAGCTTGCTTTCTAATGATTCTTTTTTTTTCTAACTTTATTTGTTTGAAACAAGCCTATTTATATTCATTTCGATGAAAATCAAGCCATAAAGATATATTTCCAAATATTTGAATATTTCTAAATGTAAACTGTTTTAATGTTAAAATATTTCTAAATGGATTTCTCCCTTTCTGAAAGAATACGATTTCTATCAAGCAGAGTTAAGCAAATTTTACTAAGCGATTAATACCTGAATCAATTTGGTAGTCAAATGTCAAAGTAAACAAGAAATTTGACATTTAATTTAGTTCTGCGTTTTCAGTCTATTGTTAGTGTTGGCGCAAGCGTAGAAATCCGAAGCACCCTCTATGTTGACGAGACTATTCCGACTCTGACCACGGAGGAGAATGTAGCTTGACTGACTGTCAGCTTATTACTTATACACTTACTTGTTATTTGCTACTTTTACTTGTTATTGTTTTAAATAGTAAAGTTAATAAAAATCTACATGAGGTCCGTCATTTTACTTTAAACTAATTACAACACCAGAAACATTTTGAACTTTTGGACTAACAGTTAGTATATATATATATATATATATATATATATATATATATATATATATATATATGTATGTATGTATGTATGTATGTATGTATATGTATTAGCTTTGTAACAATTTTCATGAAACCACTTATATATGAGGTTTTTGCTTTATATATGTTATTCCAGATGTCCAGAGAAGTAATTTTGCAGCTCCTGCTATATCAAATATGTTTTAATTCCGAAATTTTAGAGAAAAGTTTGATAACATGTTTAACTTACCGGACAACTTTAAAATGGAAAAATAATTTCGTTCTGCATCACCTAAATTGTAAATAAAAACTGTAAAAAATAGTATATACATGTGTCCTATCTATCTATATGCATGTGTATTTCATTAGAAATTCAAAATACATCAGCGTGTTTTATTATAGCATGTGTGTGTAAATTTTAAACGAAATTTAATGACGCTTTGAAAATATTTGATACGTTGAATATGAAGATATATACTAGAATAAGCATATACTAAATGAAATATTGATCTCTGAACATTTCTGTATGATAAGGAATTCTTTTTAACTCGCATTTATTAAATTATGTGGTGTAGGATATTTGAAAGGACGGAAAAATTGTATAAAATCATTTTAAATAAGTTACATATGCACTTAATATTCTTAAATGATTCTAACTAAATGAATGTTTTTAAGGAAAATTTAGCAACAATTTTCATGGTTTGTTCAGAGAAAATAGTAAAATATGATTCTAGATATAGCGCCTTTTTTTTCATTTGATATAGTTCATTCACCTACTAGAACAATATTAAGGAAAGAAAACTTAAACATAATCAAGCTTATTAATAAATTTATACAGTTTAAAATAAAATGAAAATGTGGTTAAACTTTAATCCCTACTCTACATATTTTAGGAAAATTCATTTTCATAAAATATTAAAACGAAATGTACTAAGTTAAAGAAAAATACCAAAACATAAATATTTGCAATTATTGATTGTAAATAAAAAAATACTTATAATAAATCAATTAAAATTGAAGTATAAAAACAGTATTGCAAACAATTCTGATCAGCATAAAGCGGAAAGCATTCATATATGAACACTAGTATAAACTTATTTCTAATCCTTCATATATTTTTTATAGTTGTATTATCCTACACGCCAATAATACATAAAAAAGAGTGAATTAATGTATCTACAAACTTACATTTGATGAATTCTCAATATATTACTTGATGTTTAATCTCTTAATTAATTTCAAAAAAGGACATTGCTCATAGTTCTCTCCATGTCTTTTAAACACTCGACTGGCTGTTACATGCAAGTGAATCCAAATAAAAGTTTATTAATGTTATAAAAATTAAACAAAAATCAGAAAAAAAGAATTAAGGATTCTCAGTGATTACTTTCACACGGAAACCTCAAATCTTTTTAGGCATAAATTTGAATGCAGGATGTTTGTTACAAAGTTTGTTTGTTTGTCAGGATGTTTGTTAGCTTGATATTCCTTCCCTTCCCTTATGAAGCAAATTCTTTATAACTGTTTTCACTTACTGAAAACTTTGAGGTTCCAGATAAAAATACCTCTACTTTCGAAAAAAAATAATCATTATGTGCTAAATTTGAGCTCTATTGAGGATTGCTCAAGATTTTTTATTTGAAATTTATAGCAATTCTTAAATTTGCAAAAAGTTCTGAATAGAATACTCATGTATTCTATTCAGATACTAACTTGCTAAAGTGCATATTGGTGAATTTTAAGTGTAGTCAAATAATTTAATCTTTAGAGACGATTCTTAACTCACTACACTATGCGAGACCATTTTTTCAAACCTTGTGCGATTCTGACGTGTCTACGAACTTAGACTACTTGCTTGCACAACCACAATAACTAGTGCCATCTGTCTCCACTTCGAGGAAATAATATTCTACTTCAATAATTTCTTTCCAACCTCTTTTATAACCTCTCTTTTAGAATACTTTTCATATGAAGCATGTTAAATATAGTTCATTTTGAAATCATGAACTAAAGCTTCATTCCTATTTTAATTATTCAAACTTTTTTAAATTTGTGTCCAGCTAGATATCAAATTTTGCATACTATAAGAAATAAGTAATATTTTATTAATTTTAAAATTGAAGGTTTCTATATAAATATATGCATATTTTTACACGAATCCATGACACAGTGTTTTTAGTTCTTATAAAATATTTACAACAAAATCAAATCATTTTTAACTTCTTCGTGATTATGGAGGACAAAAAATATTTAAATTGCATTCTGTCTCTAATTATATCGACAATAGCTTCATTGAAAGAATGTCATTTCAAGCCCCCTTTTTAATTTACTGAAATTCTTGAAAAATTTTTCTATTTACTTACAATTTCCAAAACATTTAAATTCAGAAAATATTCAATTATTATGATATTTATAAAAGAAATAATCTTTCTTAAAACAAATTATAGTAAAAATTGAATTGCCTGAAATGTATTTTTAAGCTAATAAATGGAGCTTTATGTACCATAAATTTTGAGATGTAATACAAATTTATTTTAAGACAAAATGACTGAGAAGTTAAAAATAAACATTTTTTATGCTCAAAGCTTTCATTATCCAAAAGCACCAATTAATTTTATAAACAAAAAATTTTCTAATCAAAGAATCTTTTCTTATTTTGACTGATAAAAAATTCACCTATGACTGTGATGAGTTATTCGAAATAAATCAATAAAATTATTACGAAGATTAAAATTATATGTTTTAAATCAACTTTCTCTTAATAGTGTGTATGTAACAAGTTTCAATCATGTAATCTTAAAGTCAAAATTGAACAAGTGTGTATATATAATAAAATATTATAGTTGAGTTGAACTCTATCTCTAACTCCGTCAAGAGCAAATATCTTTATAAATAAAATATTCTTGAATTGTTAGGTCATTTTTGTTTTGAATTTTGTTTTATTTTACTTTTTGAAATACAAGACCATCCGTACGCGGCAAAGAACAAAAATTTTATCAGTACAAGAAGAATATTGTGCACTCGATATGCAAACACTTTGAAAAAGTTCCAAAAATAATATTCATTCAAAATTTTGTTATCAGCAATCCTATAATATGTTTCATTCAGACAAGATCATCAAAGAAGTAGTTTCCGCGTCTGTTGCCATAGCAGCCACAGGAGACCATTTTCACTCAAGTCTAAAAACGAAATGAAGTGAAAAAGAAATTCAAATTTGTTTTCCTACTGTGAAAGACACTGGTAGGTAAGCAAACTTATAGGACAATGAGAGGCATCTTTGGCTTATCATGTGTAGCAAAGATACACAATATAGAAAGTAATTGTATATATTGCTAAGTTAATTATGGTAAGCATTAATCAATAAATGTGTTAAGTAATGAACACATGCACAAGTACATATAATAACAGTTAAGTATAAATTAATAATTAACTAAATAGTTTAATATGGAGATATATATTTAACGAAGTTCTTTTGATCAATTCCTATAATTTAGGGAGGCACTTTGTGGTAACTATTTACAAGAAAACAGAACATTTCATTCATCTCGTTCTCTTTCCCCATAATCGCTCAAATAATTCTCCGTTTTTATCACTTTCTAAGAAAAAGAAATAACCAAGCGTATACTCTTACGAAGTTTCAACAGGAAATATAATTTTTCTTCAAAAATGATGAAGATATAGTAAAATACCTGCATACAAAAAAGATAAAAAATAAGATATAAATACTATGCATTGATTCATTTCAAAATAATTCGGGAAAATCTGAAATAATCACAAGAATCCAATTATTCATAACTACGTTTCCTATCATTAATGTAATCTGAATTTCTTGTCATTTTTTTCTGTTAATTGTTATGATAATGAATAGTGAAATCTTAGGCTAATGTTTCTCACACTCCAATTCCACATAAAGTTTAGTTTCTATTATAAAGATTAAAATTGTTAATTCTGATCAATTTTAAGTTAGCTCTCAATATATCAAATTTTTGGCATCAGATTTCTACTTGACACTGAGGCTTTTATACAACATACCTACTTAATTTTAAATAATTTAACATTAGAGAAATACACTTAAATTGAATCGGTTGAGTAGAAATTAGCTATGAATCTTGCAACTAATTTTTGTTACGGTTGTTTTATATACAAGAGACATGCTAGTAAATGATTCTTCATACAATTCTAAAAGCATAATTCCCTTTCCAGTGATTCATTTCATAATAATAAGTTGCTTCGATCACAAAAAATTTCTTAGCTTCTCTTTTCATAAAAATGTCCCTTAAATTATGGCTACATAAATAGAAGCAAATAAACTGTTGAGTATAGAGTTACCTACATAAATCTGTTTGGTTTATGTGGAAAATAATTTGATATGACATATTATAAACCTTAAAACTGAGTATAGTTTTAAGACATATTTGAAATTCCGTATTGCCTTATGAGAGAGATTTTCATAAACAGTGAGCTTTGCTAATGTTTCGCAAATGAAGAAACCCGGAAAGTTATCAAGAACCCACGCTGAAAAGAAATCATGAAAAAAGCGAAAACTTAGCACCCGTGTATTATTATTCATCTTTGGTTTTGATCGTAAAAGGCATATACCATCACTGAAAATATGATCTTGTCCCTAGGCAATGTTAGATATTTATAGAACTATTTCATAATAGCTACAGCACTATTTCTGTACAAACGTAGCCCACCCCTTTTATTTTTAGATATATTTTACTTCAAAGTGTTGACACGACAATTCTTATCGCGCGCGCAAAAAGATTACAACATTAAATTATAAGCGAGATAAAAGTTATTTTCATAAAATCAATAAATTTATTTTTAAGCAAACCCTCTACGGGATACGTTTCCTATATACAGAAACAATCACATTGAGGAAAAACAATTACTCAGTAAAGATTCTTTTAGATTTTTGGATAAATATCATGCCGAAGAAATAGATTTCGCATTTGTAAATGCTTTTACTCATTCACATAACAAACATATTTAATCTATTATTGCTTAAAATAAGATGAGAACTTTGCTAAAATAATATATCATTCATCTTTTCAGTTTCAAAATATTTTTCTTATCGAAATAAAGGGTTTTGTTGATTCCTTTATTTGGTTATTTTGTCAATTCTATTATCTTGGTCTTTGTCAATTCTATTATCTTCGTTTTGTGTATTTTACCGATAGTTTTCCAATGAAATATTTGTTAGCATACCACAAGATGCTTAGACAATTGAACTGTAATTAAACATTTTCAAGAATTAATCTTTCTTAAAAGAGATTAAGCTGAATTTTTCTATAGGATTCACATATTAACACACACATATAACACCTTCTCTTTATATATATACATAAGAGAAAATAATTTCCTCAGAATTGGTGAATCGCATGTTAATTGTTTTAATCATTAGGTTTTCCAGAAAAATTAAATCTCTATTCTCAGCCAATGCATTCTAAACAAATTGCTTTAAAATCCTTGTTATTAAAAGCAGCACATTGAAGTATGATTTGTTGAGGTATTATACTAAAAAATAATCTATTATTATTCATTATCCATTTTATGCTTCTGATAATTTAAACTATTTCAGTTATATTTGAAATCTTTCCCAATATATGTGTCAGTGTTCAAATTATTTACATTAACTTTTAATGCAGTGTGCAAACAGTCAAAACATAAGTGTTTTAAATGACTCTTTATAGCGATTATTCGTCCTACTTTGATTAAAGGCATTGTTCATTTACTCATAGAAATTACTTTGATTTTTAATCACTTAAAACTGTTTTATCTATTTGGTTATGAGTCGTTCTTGCTTCGTAAGTCTTGTTTAAACGTGCTTTCTCCACTATGTTTATGTTGATATATGCTAACTGCATATCATCTTCTATGAGGTCTGATTGCATTGTTCCTAAAAGTGAGCTGAAGGATTCTTCCCAAAGGAAATAAAAGCACGTTCCTACAATTTAATGCGAAATCATAAAAATGCTTCTGTGTCTATTGAAATTTTTCAAGTGAAACGTATTATTATTGATATAATTATCAATTCACTGTCTTCTTTGCAATTTAGACATAAACCTCTTGTGCAACTTGAGATTTCATGACAACTTGAACATTTGATTGTGGGAAATATCTAAAACTATTTATTTTATAAGCAAATTTAAAGCTTTAGAGCATAATGTAAATTTCCTATTTTACATTATGAACACTCACAATGCCTAAAACATAAGTTTTTCATGTTTCTTTTAAATATTTTGTAATAAACAGTTTAAAATATATCCATTTCTATTATGCTAGTAGTTAAGAGGGAGTTTCTTCAATCCGTCCCCATGGGAACAATCAACATGATGATAGATTTACAATGCGTCTTATACTATTAAATCGTGAATACAATTTGACTCGCAGACTTTAAATTCATTTACTTCAACTTCAGTTTAAAAGAAACACAGACTGTAAGTATACGAACTTGTATTGCACAATGAAATGGAGTTTCATGGAAATCGTCAAGAAGAAATTGAGTTTCTCTCGTTCCAACTGAGAAAATAAAATTGCGATATCCTTTTATCTGGACCCATATAATTCTTATCATCCTGCTTTTTATTCACTTCTTTGGTGTTTAAGTTAAAAATACGAGAAAAGTAATTGCACAGAAAAAAAATATCCTGAATATACACTCCTTTTCCAAAATAAAACATTTATTAAGTCGAAAGAACTTGAGTTTTTTTTTTTTTTTTTTTCATGACATTCTCTGCTTTTTGTCTCCAGCAAATTCTAAGCGATAAAAAAGCTTATTCCATTAGTTTGTATCATCTGGATTTTGTTGTATCATACCTTTCAAGATTAGGAAAAAGCACCTCCATAATGTTCAAGATAATGTTACCAAATGTATTTTTTTGTATTTTTAGTGGTTTCTGTTTTAATGAGAATTAAATTTAACAAGTTTTTACTTTACTAAATTGATTATTAAAAATATTTAATGATTTTTTTACACTTCCATAAAAAAGTAAATATTGGTCGTTTGGTTAGATTTGGGCTTTTTGGTCACTCTTTGCGTATGGTGGTTCAAATGGAATTTTTACTGGATTCCACATTTTAAACTAGATTTCCAGATGATTAATTATTCACACTCAAAATGGAAAACTGACCCATTTGTCTTTAAAATGAAAATCAGAATATTAACCATTCATCAGTTGGTTCTAGAATTAAATGCTAAAAAATGCAGAAAAATAATGTTTTATAAGATACTTTATTTATTAATATGTAAAAATATTGAAACAATTGTAAAATATCACAAATATCTGTTATTATATTAACTGAAGTAGTTTTACAATAGTTGAATGTGTGTTTCTATTATGTAGAATTTTAGATGCAGATGATGCATAATATTTGTTTCGTATTCAAGGAATGTAACACAGGCTAAAAAAGGAAAATCGAATCTGTATTTTTTTCGAAAATAGTCGATATCCCTCTCTTTGGTGAATATTCAGAATTACATTTTCAAATGAAAGCGAGAAGGAATGAAGTTAGAGCAGAAGACTTTTTTTCTTTTGAGGAACAGAATTTTGCAAACTTTCAGTCTTACCATTCGGAGCGCAGACAACATTTAGTAAATTCATTTTCTTTCCCCGCTTCATCCAAAATGGGAAATGTATTCTAGACCAAGGGAACTCCTTCGTTAAAATACAGTCGAATATATTTTATATATAACGTCTGCTTCTATGAAAGTAATATGACACTGTAAGTTATGAATATGAACCATGAAAATGCTATGAAAAGTTTTAGTTTACTGTTAAAAGTTGTATTCAATTTTCATAAAATTCCTATCTCTTTTACATAATGGAAAACAGAGTGTTATTAAAAATAAATGCATAAATAAAAAATAAATGGAAAACATTTAACGCATTATTGAAAATAAAAATGTAAAATATGAGGCACTTTTATTTAATTATCTGCTGATGACGTTCTACATGAAATCGATTTCATTTAAATTACAACTTTTAGTTTGAAACTTTCCTGCCTCTTTCAGTACGTTGTTTATTACAAATATAAAATAAATTTAAAATAAAAAATTGAAATTTATAGTTATAGCTAAACACTTATGGTTCAGAGTTTAACTATTTAAGAAAAAAAATATTTGTAAAATTTCGATACAATGACGACAGAAAAGCAAATGAATTATGTTTATCATAAAAAAAGAAATCTTTATTTTAACAACAAATTGATACAGACTAAAATTTTAATTTTATTTATCTATGTGAATCAAAATTTTAATTTAAATGTATTATTTTAATTTAATTTTATGAAATGAATCAAATATTGAGAAATGTATCAGGTATTGAATAGAGATGGAGTTGTAACAAGTATTAGTTAAGTAAAAAATAAAAAGCTTCTCATAAAACTTATTTAATTTCCTCAAAATGATTTTTATAATGTCTAATATGTAAGGTAAATTTATCTAATTCTCAAATGACGAATAAATATGAAGTTATTTTAATTTGATTATAAATTCAATTTGTTAATCATATTGAAGTGATTTA
>JAPDSC010114481.1:236017-251676 GCA_026290005.1 Latrodectus geometricus
TATATATAAATCATGAATTTTAAGATATAAAAGCAAAGAATATCAGAACAGACCATAAATTTAAAAGAAAATCAATATTAACAAGAACGTATGCTACATCAAATATAAAGTGGACTTTCGAAATTTAACTAGTAACATAACTATTTCTGAACTAAGTCTTTTGGAACAATATATTTTAATATATAATGAAATTCAAATACACATTATGGGAATTTATCTTGATTTGTCATATTTTTAGAAGAAAATGTTAAGACAATTTTTCTTTTTTGCCGAGATAAATTTATCTCTAAGAACTGCATGAAGAAGTTAAAAATATAGAAAGATTTTGAGTGAAATGTTATTATAAATGGCCTTAGAGAGGCTTTTGATAAAAGAGAAATTATGAAATGCTTTTGTCAGGTAAATTATTTATATATATACATATATTCTTTGGCTAGAAAGTTCAATTTTATTTTTAATTATTTTTCTAGAATTCACAGAAAGAGACTAATCTTTTTCTTATAAGAAAAGTACATAATTTCATAGGAATATACAATACTTTTTAAAAACAAATTAAAATCAGTGATACTGTTTTCAAATCTTTGATTCTTTGTGATGTAGAATATTTCAAATACAACAATTATGATGTTTTCATTAAGATGAAAATTTGTTGTAATTTTGAATGATAAGAAAGAACTTCTGAGTAGTATTTTGAGAAAATTTTTCTTAAATTAAAATTAACTGCAATTTCTCGTTAATATTTTCGTAAAACTGCCAAATGAAGGATTAGTGTTAAGACGTCCATTTTCAGAGCTTATGAATTTTATTCCCATCTTGGGTAGCCAAACTGACAGCCAAATATTAATGGTTCTTGTTTCCTTTACAGCAATTCGAATGTTCTAATACTATTTGCTCGTAGGTTTTTGCATTGGTTTGGAATCCACTTTAATTATAGGTCCCGGTTTAATTAGCCCTCGTATGCAAAAAGTGACCGTTGAGTGACAAATCAAGCCAAAACCCATCTCGATTATGGATGATTTCTTACGAAATTAACTTTAAAATGTATTTTCATATCTATCTTGGGCGCAGCTTGTCCTTTTTGGACCTTGCGCCAAAACCCAACCAACCAACCATCATATCTATCTTGTGAATTCTAACAGGATGTGTATATATATATATATATATATATATATATATATATATATATATATATATATATATATATATATATATATATATATTAACTTTCAATATCAATAAAAAATATAAATAAACCATTTATTTAAACTTGCTTCCTAATTTCTTACTGTAAGTTTACATTGTAGTATATAAAGAATTGTTTTATATAAACTACAGTTTAAGGTAGATTTCATTTCCATTGCCAACAAGCAAATATTCTCTAGAGGATTCGGACCCACGAGCTTGTTGACAGGAATCCCAGAACAGCTTATTCCTCGGAGATGCTTAAAGATAATAGCTAAACAATTTTGTTTTTCTTTGCGAATTTATATTTCAAAAGTATTTCCTAACTATCTTGATACTTTGAAATGTCTTCCAGCCGCTACAATTTAAATAGGAATTTTATATTTAGAGTATTTACTACATTTTACAGATTTATATCCAAATTAGATATCTATTTCAGCCAAGTGGGCGCCGTCTGGTTTCTGAACGACCTTCGAATAATAGTATATAGAAATAAACACATTACTTTAAAAGAAAATAATAATTGGAAATTTAAATTTAAAAAGTTTTCTCTTTATTTATCGAAATAAAGTCTTTAAGCAAGTGTCAACTTCTAAAATATCTTTTCCAGAAACCTTAAAAAAGACTGTGACATTCAAAATGGAAATGATTAATAGGACTAGAGCTCAGTGAATGTTATAAACAAAGTGACGTAAACTGTAATGCCTTTTCACACTTAATTTCTTTAGTATTTGTTTTCACAAATCAGAATTATAAGCTTATTTTAAGAAATATTTTAAATAAACAATGAAAAAGAGTTATATATTCAGATGTATCATTTGAAAAAAGTTTATGTCTCATTTTAAATAGTCGTTAATTTAAAATAGCAGTTTACAATTACATTCATATTAAAAATTAGAAATATTATGTAAATTTTAAAATTTATTGTAATTTCCTCTCTCAATTAATATATTATTCTTGTTGGCCATTTATGAAATCCATCTCTTGCTAATACTTATTTTCATTTTTAAGAGACCAATGGATTCAAACGTTTCTTATAATGTTTACAATTTACCAGATAAGATAATTAAAAGCAGCATTTGAAGTAGATTTAAGTTGATAGCGACGGCAAACAATTATCATCTAACGTATTTATAAGATTACAGTTTACCACCCACATCAGAGATCATTGTTATCAGAGAGATGCATTGTAAATGACATTTCCTTAAACTTATTTGCAAAACAATGTTTACTGCAATATTTAAGTATTGTGAATTTGTCTGTCGTAAAAACGTATAATTATGTTCTAAGCAATCATAAGTATTTTTACACTATTATTTTTACTCTTTCTCGTTTTTCTAAGATGAGAAAAAATGTTCCACTCTGTACGAAAAACTAAACTGAAAATAAATTGCATTAATATATAATATATGCATCCTCACTGTTGCAATTTACTTTCAATGTTTATCTATTGAGCATTCATTTAAAAAATTGCAGCATTACAATTTTCCTGGGCAACAGGATTTTACGTAAAAATAATTATATACAGAGTAAACCTAAAATCCATTCAGACTCCAAAAACTCATGAAGAAGAAATAAATTATGATAAAGAAATGATACTTGTAAGAAAGAGCTGACATTTGAGAGATTCAACATTATTCAAACTAATGTTGCAATAAGAGACCATGATACACGAGTGTTTTTCATTCGCTTTCAAAATATTATGATTACCTGATCGAGCCTTATTGGTTATAGGTCATCTATATGTACTGAGTGTTATTAACTATTACTTTGTGAAAATTTTGCATGGTGGAAGGATTGAAGACAAATAATTGCCCCCATATCATATTCTGGAATACTGAAGTTTGTTAAACGGTTTGAAGAAACTGGCTCTTTGGAGCCTCAGACATGAAATGAAAGACCCTCTATGGTGAAGGGACAAATAACTGCTGTGGAGACTGCTATGAATAATATAATAACAAACTCGCAAATCTGGAATGATTTGACATGCTTCAATCATCAATTCTTTCACGAGAAACTGCATCTCTATCCTTATAAATTTCAGTCACTGAATGAGTTAAAACTGGAATATACAGCTATAAGGGAATCATTTGCAGAGTAAGCAACGGCAAGAATTAAAAGTGATCTTCAATTGTTGTTCAACATTTTCTGGATGGATGAGGCGCACTTCACATTGCACAGTCGTATATGAGTGGCGTTGAATCCTCCTAAACACACGACAAATTCCCTGGATCCATCCAAGTGGAGGGTATGCTGTGGCTTTATCCCACCTTTCATTGTTGGACCATACTTCTTTAAAGAATTGTGTTCCAAATATGGCCGGAAAATATGCATAGTAACCGCTGAGCATTATATCACTGCTTTGAATGACAAAATCATGCCCGCATTAAATAAAAGAGATATGTTATCAGTAATAAGCTTTATGCTGGACATCCACATTTTGAAAATTCAATAAAACGATTCATATTGAGTACCTTTGGTGAAAAAAAAATAATCAGTAGAGGGTGAAAGACCGTAGGGCTTCCGTAATCATGCATCTTCAGTCCATTCTATTTTTGGTTGTGGGGCTATTTGAAATCCTTTGTGTACCTTTCATCCTTTTCAGCTTTGGCTGAACTCAAAGATTCTCTCTGTTGTGAGATTTCTGCAATTTGTTTCGCTGAGTTGCATTCAGCTATAACGAATTTTGTGAGTTGCCTTAGTTCACCCATGTTTTGGAGGCCATGTTGAACAAATGTTAGTCCAAGAATAAATGAATCGTACTGTTGTCCTGTTCATTGTGTTTTAGGTCATCATCACCCTCTACCTGGGACTATTTTTTATTTAAAAACTTTTTCCTGCTAAAGAAATCCTATCTCTTTGTGAGCCATTTCTTACAAACAAAACACGAAGTAATAAATGGTTTTATGTTCCATAAAATAAAAGTTTGATTATGTGAGTGAATTCTATTTACGATTTCTCTTCCAACGTAAATTATGTGGGATATTACAGCTCTTTCAAGTCATAATAAAAATAAGATTCAATTTGCTGATGGTATTTTGACTGATCTGTTATTAAACCTATGCTTTTTAGGCATGAAAGCATTGACCTTCCATATAAGCCTAGAGCATTTCTAAAAACACATAATAAAGATCTTAAATAAAATATTGCTTATCAGTATTCATCAAAGAGTAAACGTCGCATGTATTATGAAACAAATCTCCTTTCATAAAAAAAATATTAGATTTTCAGTTTCCATTTTTCTAACTATCCATTTCGCTTTGATGTAAATAAAGAAGGGCTTTAGAGGATGACTTTGATTTATTTATAGGGTGAGGAGGAGAAGTTCTGAATCATTTCCTTCCGGGAATCCCATTAATGCAGATTCTTATCTCTGGTATTCTGGATAAGCTTAGCGAAGCAATAAATTAAAGTCAATATATATTTCTCTTTAATTAACTAATCAGATTCCAACATCAGTAGTCATTCTGATTGGGACATTCTTGATAAATCAGTGCTCCATTCTTATCAAACTAGGTTTCTCAAGCAGCGTTGAAAAGTTCGTTTTATTCGTATGATGGAAAATCCACATGAATGTTTTCATCATTAAATTAGGATAAACATTCAGGAAATGTATACTGTTATTCTGAAAATGTAAATCATTTTCTTGCTATGTCTTGTAAATAGTGTTATTCATTTATTGGATCTGTTTATTTTAATGATAAAAAGGATTCAAAGAGATTTTTTTTAAATTTATCACAATAATAATTTTAGAAAAGAGATGTCTAATATAATATTCACTTAAATAAAAAAGCATGCAAAAGAAAAGATTAATTTAATTATATTTAGATACATTTTATTCTTTCAAAAAAAATATAATTCTAAAATATTTATTTAAATTTTTCACCACTAAAAAACCGATTTCGAATAGATGCGATAGTGTGTGTGTGAATTAAATATTTTATTTTAATTTTCTGTAATAATTTTATTAAAAAATGTTAGGCGAATTAATCTAAGTCAACGAATATCAAACAAACTAATGTTTCAATAAAAGTAAAATATGTACGAAACAAAAACTCAATTTAAATTAAAAATTCATCTTCTGGAATAATTGCATTATCTAAGCCATTTATTATAGTTTGTATTTTAATAATAAAAGATATTTATTTGCCTGTTGTATCAAGAGAACATATTCTCAAATTTCAATTCTATTGTTAAGAAAATAAATAAAGATTGTATGTTTAGATCAACATTACCATTTTTTTATATAACTTTTAACTATTATTTATAAATTTTTAATAGACAATAGTCTATGTAGCAATAGACTTTTTCCCTTGTGCAATAAATCAATATTTTTAATATTAAATGCAAAATTTCAAATCTTGAAATATGAATAAGTCAGATACGAGGTTATACTTTATTATTAAAATGTAATGAATAAATTAAATTTTATCTGTTAAAAAGTCTCTAAAGTTATTATCTTTTCTGATGAAACGCAAATTATGAAATAACTTAGAAAATTATATTAAGAAAGGAATAATTTAACAGTTAATGATATTCCGAAACAAAAAATGGTCATGCCACACAACACACCAATTTAATACTCAATCAGGCAATGAGAGCGACTATTCAATTAATATTTTCATTTCCACACCACACAAACGGAGGGAGGTTAGACCCGACAGAATATTTAATGTACAATAGCTCCTAACATGAAAGTATTCAGATTAGCTATGAAAGAACTTTCCTCCTTAAGCCTTTGATTGCAGCCCTTTTTAACATCAAGTAATTGCTGCCATTTGATTGGTTTGCCTAATAATAAAATTTATTAAAAAAAATAAAGTCCAAATTAATTGTAATTGTCCTTTAAAAAATATTATTTTGAAATGAAGTAACGATAGTGAAGGTACTAGTGAGAATATTCCATAATAGACTGTTTAGTTTTCACATTAAAATACTATGAAATGGTTGTGGAATAATTGAATAAGAGGTTTTCACATTTTGAACAAATAATTCCACGCTTTAAATTAGTAATTTACAACTCAATCTTAATAAAAAAAATATAAGAATTAAGCTATAAGAAAAATTTAATAATTATTTTTGCACAATATCGTACGTATTTTTAAGTCATATTTAAACAGTTGTTAAGAACATATATATTATAAATTATGTGTCAAAATAAGTTATTTAATAAAATGAAATAATTTTATATTTAAAAATGCAAACAAAATTTTATATCCATTATTTTCGTTAGTACTTATCGGTTATTCAATATCTACATTTAACTTCATTACGTCGAAGCCATTTAAGCCTTGCTTATTGCTTTCTTTGTGTTTCATGTTATTTGTGTCAAGTGACACTAGAGCATTTAATTGTGTTATAGTACTCAAAATTGAAATATTAAATATTAAGAATTTCATATATCCCACATCTTTCTTAAAATTTCCTACTAAAAATAAAATTGTTATAAAATTCTAGTGGTTGAAGACTCACGTTTAGACAAAAGATACTAAACGTAGATGTTTGTGTTTAGTAACTTTTGTTGTTCATGCATATTTTTTCTGTTTTAGCATACATTAGTTGTATAAACGTTTCCAGATGATTATTTCTGATAATAGAGGTTACTAAACATAGACATCTGAGCTGTAATTTTGAATCACAGTCAAGTTACAAGATTGACATTTGTGTCAAGTAAGATTAGAGTATTTAATCGTGATATATAATACTCAAAACTCGGTGTCAAAGGTTGCACACATCCAATATCTTTCTTACACTTTTCTAGTAGTCTCTACACCATACCATCAAAGGGAAACCAAATCTTACAGCTGATTTCATTTATATAGTTCAACTCAGCATGAATGTCTTTTCAAAGATCAGATAAAGAATTTTCTATCTTTTGAACGCCATACCAATACCTTTCTTCACTTGGTTAAAGAGGCCCATATGCATTTTCTTTTTAATCCTTTCATTGCACAACTTTCGCACAACTTTCAATCATATCTATACTCACGTTTTCCAAGTTTCCACCTTCTTATTCCAGTATTAAGTAGAGATGATTTTTCAATTGCAACATACATTATATTCTTTTGTCACCATATTATTTGCCATTTATTTTATTCTAAAACATTGTTGTTACTGATAACACTTGGCAACGCCAAGCCCTACCGTCAAGAGACTAGGCGAATGAAGTCAGAGAGAGAAAGAGTATTCCGCTTTTGAAAAGAGTAGTAGTATAGAGGAAGGTGGAAGTACGACTTTTGGCTCATAGATGGCAGCACTATCTGAATCTTCCAATTTAAAGATTGAAACCAGTGAAGACCCATAGCCTGGCTCCAACAACACCCAGAGGTATTAATTTGTAATAGGAACATGAAGGACATTGTGACCTGACATATTTTACGTGTCCCAGTCACCATTAGTGAACACGACAGATCTTCGGCAAGGCCGGGATTCGAGCTCACCACCCTTTGGTAACGAGAACGACGCCCTAACCAACCAGGCAACCGCGGCCTCATTCTAAAGCATTGATTACCTACTAGAGTATGTTTTTCCAAATGTCTTTGTGTTTATCAAAATTTGATTTACTGAAAAGTAAACATATCTTCCTATTAGTTTTTTTACCAGAAATATTTTATATGTCAAACAATCATGCGCAGATACTCTTCCACCATCAAAATTTTGTCTCTAATATCGAAAATGAACATTTTTCATATTTGCGTATGTCTATTCCAATTTTAGAGAATTCAGTTGCAAGAACACTTCAATAAAGTACTACAAAACCTAACAATGAGGTTAACTGATAAGTTGTAGTAACAACTTATCAGTTAACTTCATAGATTTTAATGATATCGCATTATAAGTAGGTTAGTATAGATATTTAAGGTTACGATACATTTTAGGAAGTTATACATATGTTCATGATTTCATTAAAAAAAAATAATACCATTTATAATATCTTTCCAATTGTTTTTACAGTATTTTATTTTTACAAAATATTAGTCTTAATGCCCCATTTAGTCATAAGACGTATCGTAAGTGTAATAATATGTCTAGTATTCAATTTATTTAAAATACAATTATCATTTATTTTAAAATATTTATATCATGCTTTGTCAAACTTTCTACACTCTTATGACTTGATTCATCTTTCTGCCAAAATTATTATTGCAAAATGATTGATTTAGTTTTTAAATCAAAAGTTTTAGGAGAAACTTTATGTTAGAACGATAGAAATGTTTTTGAATAATATCTTGGTTATTTTAAAACACAAATGGGTCATTGAACTTTTTCAATCAGTTTGAAATGTAACATTTTGTGATGAAAATTTTCAATTGATTCATTCATTGTTACTTCTTTTTAAATATTTCTAGTTTCAAATAATTTTAAAAGAGATAAGAATAAAATTTTTTCACGTGTTAATATTTATATAAAAAATTTCTTTCTACAAGGTAACTATAAGAGATATTTGAGAGCAGCTTCTGATGAAATATGCATGTTATTGTTTTCGAAAAAAATTATAGCTTAATTTCCATATATATTAAAATACAAAATTCTTTGACATTTAGTATTTCCTGTTTATGAGATCCATAGGATACACCTCAAAAACAAAACGAAAACAAAATGATGAAAAAATAGATTCTATGATGAGAATAGAAAGAATTTTTCTTTTTCATCAGTCAATCGTTGATTAGGTGAATTGCAAAATAACATAGCATTAAACATTTTTAGAACTTTTGTTAAAAACTTTAAATGAGACTATTAGTTTAACTAGCAAGGATAGATAAAATGAAAAAAGAATGTTATTGTTCTGAATTAGCATCATGTAAGAATATAATGGTAACATATTATCCCGGATGGTACAACAGCTTAAGAACTCTTATAATGCTTTTCCAAAAAATGCCTTCTGGAAGTACAAGTCAGAGATAACTGGCAGCATACACATGATTTATTTGATTAAACTCCATATTTTTTTTTATTTAACTGTCAAATGTTACATTGGCCATTACGGCTTAAACTTCTTGCTTGCCATCAGCGCTGAAATCTACAAGAAAAACTACTCAGTGCTTCACACTCGCCCAAATGTTCAGCCGTCAATGGCCGTCCACTATTATATAAAACACACAACGGTGAATCAGTTAGTCCAATGTGGACTGTAATGTGGCAGGCTTCTTCGTAGTGCACCTTGGGTTACGCTAAATCTGTTACAGATTTGCCACTTGTTAATGGTTCCTATAGATCCATAAACTATCAAACATTCATCTAACAAATCGGCATGCAGTTGGAAAGAATGACAACATCCAATAACAATTTCAGCATAACTAAGTAACTGTCACTCTCTTCGGGGTAAAAGTTTTTATATCTAATCCCCAATTTTGCTTAAAAATGAGAATCTTATTTTAATTATATTTTCTTGGTACCTATCTATCGGATTGGGTTCTGATATGTTTTTCTGATATATCCCTAGATCATCCTGGACCTGGAATCCCTGTATCGCTATCTATTAAAAGTTCTACCGAAAGACAGTAAGCTGTTTTTGTTACTTATGACACTTGACGAAACCAAGCTCATTTATCTGAAACTGGGCAAATGGAAGAGCGCTTTCCGTTTTTTAATAGAGCACCTTCTCACGAGAAAGGAAATAAGACTTGTCTCATAGATGGCAGCACCATCTGGGTCTTCAAATTTAGAGATAGTAAGTTAGGAAACACCCAAGGCCTGTTTCCAACCACCGCCAAAGATATTAATTTGAAATGGGAACATGGAGGACTTCAAAATATTTTACTTGCCCAGTCACCATTAGTGAATACGAAGGTCCTTAGCCTGTGGGGAATCGAACTTAAAATTTTGTGATTGCGAGATTGACGCACTAACCAACTACGCTAACCCGGTCTCAAGACAATAAGTACTGAATACTAAAATGTCAGATTACAGACTTAATGTTTAAGCTACATTTTACACGATATTAAAACTGTTACTAACTGTTTCTTAAGAGTGGATAGAATCGAAACAGAAATTTATATATTCATTAAGTATGCATTCTTTGCCATTTAAAATTATTTTCAGATAAAAAATAAACCAGTTTTAAATATTTTTTCTTCTATGCATTTTCCCTTCAAATATAAGTTACATCTTTTCGAACAAGAAATAGTGAAAATAATTTATGAATCAAAGCAAGAAAGTTTAGGAAGAAAGTTACTTAAATGATATTAATCTTTGAACCTATAAATTTTTCTTACTTTTAAACCATATTTGATTTCTTATATTGTTACTGGAAAATAGACCTTTGAATAAAAACAATTTTCTTATACATAATAAATGTGCAATTAATTTTATTTTAAGTAAATGTGCTTTACTTTAATGCTTGAATACAGTTTTAATTTCTAATTCTTAAGAATATAAAATATATTATACCCTAAATATTTTAAAGCAGTTTTGCTCTTTTCTCTAGAGAGCCAATTTAAAAATGGCAGAAACTCCATTTTATTCCTTTTAAATAAATGAGCATATTTCGCATGTTTCATTTCTCATATTTTTAATTAGAATGTCTCCATTAGAGGCTAAGCTTTAATACTAAGACTTAAATCTTGGAACATTACACTTTAAAATGAATAAATTATAATTTTAATGTAAATAAAACTAACTGTTAAGATAATTTCACTCATTTAAGTAAACAATTTTCAGGCAAAACACTTCAACAGAACATTAATTTCTCTTTTAGTCAGATAGCTTCAATTTAATTCATTATAAATGTACGAAACTAAATGACACATTTAAATATTCTCTGCTTAATATAAATGATTAATATAATTAACAAAATACTATTTTAATTATATTAAGCACATAAAATAACTTATTTTTTCTTTTGTTTAAATTTCTGACTCTGTATTTTGATAATTATCTTAAATTCCAAAAACACAAATTCTAAAGAAATGAAGACATACAACACAGCTGAATATGTTTTATATAAATCTTCAGAAATGAATTATTTTGAAAAAAAAAATTTATTTTAAACTAAAAGTTTATACAATTTCTTAAAAAAAAGTAATACTCTGAAACGATAACAAGTACGTCTAGCGAAAATATATTTTACGATATCTGACAAATTTAATAAAACATACCACTAGGTATTAAAAAAGCATTGAAAATAAAATTCTATAAAAAGGAATTCTGAAAATATCATTATATTTTAAATGTTGATTTATTTTTATAGAACAAAACTAAACTTAAGACCAAATATCTTTTAACATAAAAAAATTATTTTCTTTAAAAATTAGAATGTGTGTATATGTGTATTTGAAAATAATTTCAAAATTTAAAATTCAAAACCCTGACTAAATGAAGGTTATTAAAAAGAAGTTTCACATATTTCAAAAAGGTAAATATGTATACGCTCAATGCGCCTATGGCAGTTCTTGTCCAATTACCATTTAAAGATAAACAATATTGTTTCTAATAAGAGAATAAAGGAAAATAACAAACTATAGGCAGAAAAATAAAATGTTTAGGCACTCTACTTCCCCAAGGATTTATTATACCATTTGCTTTTGCAAATGAAAAATCTGATGCAAATTAAATGAAATGAGAATCAACTATTTTCTAAAATTTATAAACATCAAATATTATACAAATTTTAAAGTATGTTATTTTCGTCAACATTTTGATTTTGTTTTATATTCCATATAAATGCTATTTAAACGTTAAAATTGACTGTTTTTAAAGGGAGAATTTATTTCTTATTTTTTGAAAAAATGGATTATTTTAGTTAGATTTTAAAGAGACCTTTAATGTTCTATTAGAAAATACTATAACGTTGATTTGCCAAATTTTATTTTCATTATATAGCAAAAAAAAAAGTTATTTACATAAATTTATGAGAAAACTAGGAATTATTTTCTTGTCCTTTATTAAATATTTACATTAATTTAAGTATTAAAAGGTATGTAAACAATTCTGAACTTCAATAACGTATAATATATGTGAGAATATTCCTGTATTTTATCATTTTGAATAATATTAAATATGTAGTAAAATCATGTAAGCTATAAAAGCAGATGTAAAAATGCCTCAATGGACATGCACTCTGTTCTGCATTTCAACAGTTCATGAATTCAATTCTCTCCCTAAGGTTTTTAGATGTCTGTAATGTATTAAAATTTACTTTAAATAATAGATCATATATGTGCAAAAGTGTCTATTTTTTTAATATTTGAATAAAACTTTAAAATAAAGGCTTCAAAAAAAGATTTTTCAGTACATCCTTTTAATATTCAAATATTTTTATCTACATATCAGCCTTTTTGCATATTCTAAAACTGCGTGTCTCAGAGTGTGATATAGCTATATTTAAAAAAAGGCATTCTTATATCACACATTAAGAACATTTTATTTTTTGTCTTCACATTTTTATTTTTGGCTTCAATGTTCCTTACTTAATTGAATTAAGTATTTAGAATTTTATTCTCCACGTTCTTAAATTTTTTAGAGCTCTATAACTCACTCAATATTCTTTAAAAAATGCAATGGAAACATCACCACAGATTATACAAGACGGACTATGCATATTGCAACATTTGTAATAATCGACAGAATTATTGGTTTTTGATATGATGGATATGATAAAAGACATGTTACTAACCACAATCAAATAAGTGAAAATGGGGAAACTGAATCCTGATTTTTCTGCCACCGAGTTGGCTGTAGAATGAGTAGCGCTTGAACATTCTGTTTAACTTCTCATTAGTTTAATTCTCACTTCGATATTGGATGGTTGTAGGGGCTTAGGGCTGCGGTGACCTGGTTGGTTAGGGCGTCGTTCTTGTTACCAAAAGATGGTGAGTTCGAATCCCGGCTTAGCCGAAGATCCGTCTTGTTCACTAATGGCGACTGGGGCACGTTAAATCCGTCGGGTCGCAATGTCCACCATTTTCTCTTAATTAATACCTCTGGGGGTGGTTGGAGCCAGGCTTTGGAGCTTCACTGGTTTCAATCTCCAAATTGGAAGTTTCAGGTGCTGCTGCCATCTATGAGAGAAAAGTCGTACTTGCACCTTCGAATGAGGGTGCTCTATTAAAAAACGGAAGACGCTCCCTCTCTGACTTCATTCGCCTAGTCTCTGTGACGGGCGGGCTTGGCGTCGCCAAATGTCATTAACAACAACAGGGGCTTTGGGCGTATTTCAAACAGCAGTTATTAAACAAATTTTTGCTCGTTGTGCCACAGTTTTTCATACAGAAATGAACAAATCAAAATTTAACCGTTCTTCCTAGAAAGAGTTCAACGCATTTATTTATTTCTGTATAAGCAACTTCTACATTGATACTCAATTTTCAACTGAATTTCGAGTTCAGTTGATATACAGATGATATGTACTAGACCTCCTTTAAAACTCAGAAAGAAAATGAATAAATATAAATTAACTTTCTTTTCTAATCCAATGCTTTTGAACAACGAGAGATGAATGTACTGTTTCTGTTAAAGTCAGCCAATCAAGTAATACACATCTGCTAAAATAAGTGCTTGGGAATTTTTTGATTTTTTCCCTTATCATAAGTAAATATGACCCATTCTTAATAAAAAAAACCAATTAAAACTCATAACGCTGCAAATGTTTAAATAATTTCCCGTGTACTTAGATTGTTAGACTATCTGATATATGGTATCAAATGATATGCTGCTTTCTTAGTCTTGTAACAGAACCATAAAAATACAATCCAAGTCTATCCCATCCACTATTAAGTAAATGAGATATATTGCGCTGCTTCTACGGACATGCACTTCTGATTGAAATTCTTTTGGGTTTCCAGCCTTATGGCACTTTAAAATGCTTTACACATACTTTAGTTGCCCAATTCTTCATTATCCAATGCTAAAGTATATGAACTTGACAGTAAAAATTGTAAGTGATATACATTAAAATATTACTCTTTTTATTGGAATGAAGTGAACTAAAATATGTAACTTATATTTGGTTTAAATACAGAAGGAAATAAAATCATGCGAATTCAGTTGAAAAAACTTTTGTTCTTAAACAAACATCTAAAATTAATAAAAAAACAATAATTATCAAAATATATATTATATTATTTTCATATTATTCTTCAGTATTTATATTGTTTACGTCCATATGTAACATTACATATATTTTCTCACAACATTTTTATTAGAAAGAAATTTTTTTGACTCTTTTTTTTTGGCTTAATTTTATTTTATTTTCTTCTTCTTTACACCGTTTCTGCTTTTCTTTAACTGTAACTCTAAATCTCTTTATCAACCCACGCATTCTAATCCTTTGCTTTTTGTTCTCACTTTCTCTTATGATGAAAAACTAGGTAGATGGTACGAAGAATTATCTTGAGTCAAAAAATCAACAAATGGCATCATAATTTTAGAGATTAACTATTCCCACTAAGGGAATGGAGACATTATCTTTTACTTTTTGGAACCCTGAATTATGATTTTATGAATGTGGATATTTGGGAATAGATGAAAAGGGGCTGAATCGGGCTCTGTTTATTTTATGGCATCTCCTTGGCACCATTTTCTGAGGAAGTTTAAAGTGCTTCATCATAACTGTTGCCTTAGCATCAAGAATCTACAGCGACTAGTTGAGCTGTGAACAAAGCTTTTTTAATTTACAAATAGAACCTCTGTGATTCCCAGAGGTGATATTACTTTTAATTTCCGCTATTTCTTAGGTCTTATAATTTCCTTCATTGAGTATTTTCACTTCATATTTGTATAATCCTAAATAGTTCTTGTTTTAATACATTAATATTATACTTTAGAATGTCCTTTTGTTACGAAAAAAAGTTTTTTTTTTTTATTTAAATCCTATTGATTTTAAGCATTCCTTTTAATGACAATTTTTAATAAATAATTGATATCATTTTTGTGACCTCTTCATTCTGTTGTACTCTAATCCTTCTCTTATGACTAAGCTGAATGTTTTAAATATATACAAGTATTACAGCGTTTGTCGTAAGATTCAACATTTGTGAGTGAATTGTATATCTTAGTGAAAAGACTTGTTTTATCAGTTACCGAAACCTGTATCCCCTATCTACATTTATGCATCCCAATAATGCAAGAATATTCATCCGATTGACAAACATGCTTAGACCTTATCAACGATGAAATCAAATAGAACATCAAAAGAGATTAATTCGTTCAAAGCTATGTCTGGATTAAGAATTCATAAGGAGAAAATAAGCTTTCTACTTCTCAAATATTGACAGTAAATTAAAATGATAAAATTTTCTGAAATGTGTGACAGTGAGAGAGATGAGATTCAACTTAAAACGACGATGATACAGTTTACTGTTTTTGAACGCATCTCAAATTAAAAAGCGTTGGTTTTAATCTGAAAATTTTATACATGACAAAATAAGGAAGCATTTATTGCACTTAAAATAATTTTGAGTAAGAATGAATTTCGTTCAACTTGACAGCATTTATATATATATATATATATATATATATATATATATATATATATATAT
>JAPDSC010114481.1:251686-270800 GCA_026290005.1 Latrodectus geometricus
ATATATATATATATATATATATATATATATATATATATATATATATAGCTTCGATTACTTCAGTATAAAGTAAGGTTTTGAGTTTTGGAAAGCGATATCTCAGTTTAGGAAAATCTTTTGGATGTTAGAAAACTAAGTATTTTGGAGATTAAAAATTCACAAGATAAAGATCTAATTTCAAGAAGTAATAATATGGGTAAAAGTCAATTACAAAGCAGAAGATCAAGCAATGATTTATATAAAGTGATATTTTAGACACAAAAATGCGAATAAAGAACACTTTTAATATGCATTGGTTGTGCATAGTTTTGACAAGCTGTTAACAAGTACATTTCTCGTCAATGCTCAATAAACTCGACACCTTTGGACAATGAGTAATATGAGTGTTTTATGATTAAAGATGAGATTATCACCATTTTAGTATTTTTATTTTAAATTTGAATTAGTTTGAAAATATGTTTTTTTCTGTATTAGGTAAAAATGCTGCAAAACATAACTAAATTTTATTGAAGATAATTGAAGGTCAATAAAACAAGCACATTGTACATACATAATAAAAATAGTCAGAAATATTCTTTCTCTAATAAAAAATTAATTGAGATAAAAATCTTGATTTTGTTTTACTGAAAAAAACTTCATACATCTACGAAGTAATAAATGACTAAGCTTTGACTTTTCTTCGGGTTTCTGTGGTTTTCTCTACCACTTATGTAGTCTGGAAATCTCTCATCTACATAAGAGGGAGAGAAAAACAGTTTTCCAGTAGCAAAATTGTTTCTGAGGATGACATGCAACAAGCAATACTTCTTTATAGATTCTCCCAAACATTTTTGTTGGTTTAGAATCTGATTAACCCTTCTTTGCATGATTTCTCTTTATTGGTGAAATAAATCAAGTTGATATAATTCATGTTCAAAATTAAAGGAAAAAACGTTAAAAAAAAGTATATATTTATAGTATAAATTTAGCAAAAAACAATATGCTAAAAATTTCCATCATCATCCAAAGTTAGATCATTAGCTTAGTACTAAATAGAAATAAAAGAGGAAAATAACAGAAACACGTGTTACAAACCTTTCTTCCACTCATTTTCAATTTTTTTGCAATAGAAACTCTTATATAATAAAACAAAATTGTAACCGAAATCATACGTTTATTGCAACTACAACAAACAGCGGAATGAGACAACTTTAAGCTCGTTTCACTGATAATGACACTTGTTTATTTTTGACAGCTATGTTTCTTTTTATGCAATGGACATTAAAAAGGTATCCAAACACGATCAACTTAAAGTGAACTTGTTCTTTTATATAATTTTTGGGCATTATAGGTTATGATGGAAATTTCCACCATTATGCAAAGAAGGGTTAATATGATTGGAAGCCTAATTCTTTGTAAATAAATTCCTTAAAATTTTTGTTTCTTGAGAAAGAAATTCTACTAATTAAGCATGATGCACTTTGGAATTTTTTTCCATGAGAATGAAATCCTTTTGTTGATCAAATTAAAATTGGATCACAAATATGACGATAGACATGGGAGCTCGTTCCTGCATCAGTGAATTATGAATATCGCATTCTGGTGATGTGCAAGTAAGTTTGACTGTTGAAAAGGGTACTGGCCATATTGGACATTTTATTGAAGATTTTTGTAATAAATAACCAGCATTGAGTCTTCCCCAAATTGGAAATTTTCAAACATAAATGTATAAAATAATTCATGCAAAGTGTCCGTGCTTTCAGTGACCATTATGCATGAAAGTGGATTTTTGTAAGATGCGAATCAGCTTATTGAAAGGTTGTATACGGAACCAGAAAATATCAGAGATGAACAAGTTGCTTTATTCACCAGGAGCATGCCATATGAGAGGTCCTATGTTTCTGTTTATTCTGTGAATAGTACTGAGAAGCAAAAGGAATAGTTCTTTGATTATGCATAATGATTATGTAAGAGTTGGTTTTTAACAGTTAATGTCGAACCAATGGTACCAATAGACCTCTAGGTTGAAATAAATTGGCACTCCTAGAGTAGTTTCTTCTGACCATTAGTGTCAAATGTCCCAAACCTTAGAAAATATTTTCATTTCCTGAACACCTATTTTATAGTCGGAAATGTTACTTTGAGTTGGTCATTAAAGGACGAGGACGATACCTGAATAGATAACCTTTTTCTGATTTCATGCTTAACTGACAAAAGGACATTATATCAACTGAACATTTAATATATAGAGATTTTATCATCATGATTTCTTTGATTAAATCAGTCTTCTGTTTTCATAATTGACCCCTTTCTCCTCTAAGCTATTGAGTCAATTTGATTGATTTACTTGACCATTAAAACAAGTTCAAAATATCACACGTTCTTCCCTTTCCTATTTTTAAACTTATCATATAAACATATTTTATACATATATTTTAAGAATAACCGAATTAAATGGTTTAAGAATACTGTATTTCTTGCTTATATAATGTTACTTATTTCTACGCTCTTATTTCTACCAACCAAATCCTCGAATCACAACCTTGCAGCTATGAATCATACAACATCAGTCACCTCAATATTTCAGATACATGAAGAATCTAAAAAATTAAACTAAAATTCCTTCTTTTCACGCCATATCACACCAGCAGAGTGATGCTAGACCTAAAGAAAATCTTAATGTTTATATTAAATTGGGGAAAAATTTATCCATTATTTTTTCGGTAGATGTCTGTAGTGATCGATATCTCGTGAGGTATCTATCAAACAATTTCAAATTTATGCTCATTAGAAAGGTGACATTTGACACTAAAATATTCTCTTGCGGTTTTTTGTTTGATTCATTCAGTTACGAGTACAAGGTTTTAAAAATGCAAGACAACAAACAGAAAATTCGATACATTTTCGTTTTTCTCTTGTAACGGCGAAAAAGATAGCCGGGTGTCTAAAATTGTGAAAGGTGTTTATCGTCCTATATATGACTGTAACAACCAGTTACGCACAATTTTGGTTTCATCGATTCCGTTTAGGTATTTGGATGCTAAATATGCACCTCGCATGGATACAACATCATCGAGAATATCTATAAAATATCAAAAATTATCAAACTTGACAGCATGTCTGCAGTCGTAGCTTCGCACAAGACCTAAAAATCTACACGAAAACTGTTTTAAACCTTTTTACAAAGTGAATCTGAAAGAAGTTACAAAAAGTTCACGTAAAAATAATGGATTTCTTTTTCCCAAAACTAATATATCATCTCATTTTAATGATCTGTGACTAGGTCAGCTATCAAACCTTTTAGTTACCAAGTCCAAAAATGAGGAGTTTTAAATGAATCTAATTAAAAATGTAAAGAGTATATTGGTTCAAAGTTTCCATAAAATTCAACGAAATATAATACAACGATACAATAAATGAACCTGAAATTTGAATTGTATTCAAGTGGAATAGAATTTGAATCCCTAATCATTCTATTAGAATCCTAAATATAGAATTCCAAAACTATATTTTAAATATCAGATTATTTTAATCTTCTTTTCTGAGAGTTTTGATAGTGATATTTATAATAAGACTATGTCTCAAGAATAGCTTTTGAAAACGTCTAAAGAGCTAATTATGAACAATATAATAAAGATAACTGCTCATTATTCTGCATTTTACGCCTGATATTTAGTTATCACAGTAAAATAAATCATGCAAATTAATAACTAAAACGAAATTCCTTGTCAGCTCCATAAACGAATGATAAAATTCAACCTCATTTCGAATCTAAGGAATTCGATTTTTACCTGATAATCAGATTTTCACTTGTATTACTTAACAGCGATTTGAATCTTTTATTCAAAAATAAGGAATCGATTGCTATATTCACTCAATATAATTCCTTTTAATTAGTCATATTCAATATAAGAAAATAGGTATGAACAGTTTTCGTATTTTATCTCAGGTTGATGAAATAATCCCTTTATTATTTTATGTCTAATTGCACACTAATCAGATGAAATACAGTAAGCGTAAGTGATTGTATAATTACTATACAAATGATATTTATTTAATAATATTTTATAATTATAGTGAAATAATAAAATGATATTTTTAAACCCATTGCTTTATAATGTGATCGAAGACCAATATAACTTTTTATCTTATTTTAAAATTTTTCTACATTTATTTGATAACAATATTGCAAAAACTTACATATTACTTTCTTGTAAATTATAGACGTTGTTATATAAGTAACAGATTTTATCTGAAATATTTATTTTAATTTTATTTTTCCTTTTTATCTTTTAGTTGTAAATTAGAAATATTAAATAACATTAATATTTCTTTAAGATAGGGTTACATTAAAGATTTATTAGTAATGTATCTAATAAAACATGTTAATATTTTTGCTAAATGCGAGATTTCCAATTGGGTAAATTAATTAAACATCTGTTCATCATAATAAACATAAAATACTTCATACACATGCCAAAATACATTCGAAATGCATTTTATGTATTTAACATATAATTAAAAAGAATGTAGAATAAAAATATAACTAACCTCAGAATATTTTCCGTTACGTATGATTAATTAAAAATAAACAGAATTCATTTGAAATGTTACATTGTAACAGCAGGTATAAGAATCAAAAGTTACCAAATCAAATGATAAATGACATAAAGGATTAGTTTATGAGCACCTAATACGATTGGAACTGACATTTTTGTATTCTAATCATAATTAATGTAGAAAACCATTTAAAAAAAGAAACTAATTATACCGAACTGCGAAAAATTAAATTTCGTTTGCGAAATACTAAAACTTCCGGAATTGCAATAATAGAAACTGCATGCGCTTCAACTAGAAAGCATGTCTCCTTCCTAATTAAAGTTTTTAATCCTATCAGTATACCAAACGTGGAAAGATTTTATCTGCATATTATTATAACTCAATCTCTTATTTATTATTCATTATTTTTATTAAAATAATGATTATGATGGAACACGAATCTTCTTTTATTGTGCCCCATTCACACTAAACATGTAAAGCTTTTGTTTGGCTTATAGAAGCTCAACGGTCACATGAAACGAGGGCTAATGAGACCAGGACATACAGTTTTAAGAGAATTCCAAACCACTCACAGCATCTAAGCCAAAGGTTGGAGTCAAACACACAAACTTGGCACTGAAGACCAGAGCACAAATCGTTCAACTGCCAACTCGGCCGTAGAGCAAAGGGAGTATGATGTTGTATTCTCCCTTCACGTCTATGAGAATAAGCAATATATTATGACAAATCTTAGAAATTGCAGTGCTTTCTCTTTTTTGGGGAGCGAATCGGTATGTATTTCTGCAGGAATCTCTTTCGATTTGGAATACGTAATACTGGTTCCAATCTCAGCCTATGTAGGACATAATGGATAGTTGAATTTCATTTTCTTCATGCTCTAGTGTGGTTTGGTTTATCACTCAATATTCATTTTTAATTATTATATCTCATTCAATCAGTTGCATTTAATTATATTTTGAAAATAAATAATACATTTGATAATCGAAACTTCCAAGTTTAAGGTAGGAATCAAACTCATGAAAAGTTCAACTGATACTTAGAGCGCTAAGCATCCATTTGCCAGTTCAACTGCTGGTCTGTCCAATTATGTATTTAGAAACGCTATGGAATTACTTCCTAGAAACACGTAATTGATACCCACTATAAAAAAAACATCCCGTATGGCAGAACATAACAGATATTCAAAGGTTTTCGCCTTTTGGCTATCTGTTAAGCAGTGTTAACTTATTTTCATTTGGAGAAAAATGGGAAAGTTAAATATCAAAAAAGAATACTGATTTGTAAAACACACATACAAAACAAAATCTAGAATATATTTAGTAATTTTAAATACATTACTTAAATTATGAAACAACATTGCATTCTTTTTGTAAATTTCCAAAAATGTTAATCAAATAGTTCGTATTCAAATTTTTGCTTTGAAAATTTGAAGGCAATATTTATGGAATATTAAATTTATTTAACGGAAACGCTTTAAAATTCACTTTCAGATTAATTTTTTGTGTAATTAATAATATAAAAAACCATTTTATTTTTTAAATATATAGTGATGTCAATTATTTGAAATCATATTTAATGACTTCATGCTAATAGTTTCTTTACTGATATTCCTTAGAGAATCTGCATTGTACATTTCCTTATTTTAACTTACCTTCTTTAGATATTTTTTAGAAAATATTTATAAAATAAACTTTTCTTATATCATTCGAAATTAAGTTGATATAGTAATTTAAAAAACATTAGTTATTATGATACGTTTTCGGCTGACTTTATCTCCCGGCTGAAACCGCTAATTACAAACAATCATATTTTAAATTATGATTATATCAACTTAACATTTAATCACGATCAAATGATAGAATTAATACTTGAGTGTCTCCATTCTTACGGTGTAAACTAGTGGAGAAAACATTGGACTTACAGCACTTTTAATGTGGAAAGGCTCTCCCCACACATACACATTTTGAATGAATCATGTATCGAACTCACAACCTGACAGTGATGAGAATAATAATATCCACACCCCACTCTCGTAACCTTATACTTTAAATGATTTTTTTGACAATTTTCATAAGACATAAATTTTTCTATTCCTTAAAAACATAGGTTTATTAATAATATATGTTGATAAACACAATTATCAATAAAATATGCTGAAAATGAATTATTATATGAGAACAATTTTAATGTACATAAGAGTTCGTTAAGCATAATCCTTAACATTTTATACGCTGTAGGAGGGAAAATTTCATGAGTTTATGACTGGTATAATTAAAATTTTTCTGCATTTCATTCATTAACTACTTGTTAATGAATGCGGAAGAATGTCAAACGACTCAATTTGGAATCCTTGTAACAACTTATCTTTCCCGGTATTTCAAAAGAGGAATATTAAATTAAGTGAAATATTTCTTAAAAGTTCTCTAAAATCTTCCAATTACGATATACATCTTCAGAGGAAGATTAATTTTAAAAAATGTAAATAAATATTCCGTAATTGATTTTTTTTTATCGTAGTGCGGAAAAGGGAAAAATTTATATCCGTAACTCACTTTTTAAATTTTTATAATTTATTCTCCTTAAAATCTCATCAGAATTTCAAAATTGATTAGATTTCTTCAATAAAAGAAAATAAGTCCTCATTAAGAAGACTCTCATTTTTGTGATTTATAAATATTGCATCTTTTTTTTTTTAAAAAAAAAAACCCCCATTTAAATTGTCCTTGCCGATTTAAACTAACCATAAAATAAATTTTATAATTTATTTATTGCTTGCATAAACAATCAAATATTAATATTTAATATGTCTAACATGCTACATGAAAGGAATTTATCTTTACTTAATGATTTATAAATATCTATTTTTAATAGTGGTATCAAGAGAGACAAGTCTCCAATAACGTATAAAAAAACCAATCCTACTAAGATATTGGCCAAAATTTTCTTACCAGCCCCTCACTGAAGAGCTAATCCCACTGACAAATTTACTTGTTTTTGATGGGTCGATAAAATTGTATATTCAACATTATTTGTGAAAGCGATTATTTATTTAACTTACAGATCAATTATAAGTGAAAGAAAGAGATGTACAATACTCTCAACTGACAGATACTCCAATAATATATTAAGAAAAACCAATCCTACTAAGATATGGGCCAGAATTTTCTATAAGGATTAATGTTTATGATGATTAAAAATTCATCTCAAATTATGGGAATGTCAATATTGAATTATATTTTAAAATGTACCTGTTGCATAATTATTAAATCATGCTTAAAGTTTTGTTATACGTTAATTAAACTCAATTAATTATTTTCTACAGTTTGTGGTAGTACAATTATAAGATCGTAAAATTTAAGAAAACTTATGATTTTTAAGTTTTTTTTAATTTGTCCACTGAAACTCTAATCTTTGATGCACGATAATTACAAAAAACAAATGTGACGATATATTTTTAAAAATATAGTCACGTGATTATTTTCTAATATTTTCTATATACTTCCATACTTTAAATGCTTCATATATTTAAAAAATCTGAGCAAAACTGGATAAATATTACGAAGTTATGTACAAAGTTATGTATTGCTAATTTTTTTTACTAACATGTTTGCAGTTCAAATGCAACTAAATTTATATTCTTTAATAGGTTACAGTACTAAAAATATAACTATTGGAAGTTAAAAAATTTCATAAGACATCAGACAGTTACAAGGAAACATGCTTCTGTCACAAGCTGAGCGGATAGCTAAATTGCTTACTTTCACTTCCATAGATTCTATGTTTTCCTTTGGTTGAAATATTTATAGTGGTTCAAAACAATTTTAAGCTGCAGATCTTTATCAATGTAGCCCTGAGATCTGAATGCTTGTAATTTCAGAAAATATTTTAAGCCGTAGATCATTTTCAAATTAATTCTATGATCTGAATGATTGTAGAGGTCCTAAAAAAGTTTTAGGACGTAGATCCTTATCCGTCTTATACACTTCTGAAATCAGTAAATTCGCGTATCCAAGCTGGACGATGAGAACTCCTGCACGTCTTAGTATTGAATCATAGAAGTTCTGAATGTAATCCTGAATAATGACATTCCAAAACCTTTGACTTGATTCCAAAGTTCAATCTTATTGCGTACTCCAGCAGTCGTAAGAGCGAGTCACCAACCGCTGAAATCTCAGACATATTCAATGGAGGACATATCTGAGGAATAATCAGGCAATAAAAAAAAAGCAAAACATGCTGCATACTTAAAGAAGGAAATTATAATGCAGGCTGAGAAACATGCTCACTGGCATTATCTGTCTGAAAAACATCGCCTGGAATGAATTGAGTAATAGGAAGGATTTCTGGCTCCAGAATTCCGCTTATGTATCAGTCACTGTTGATGTTGTCTGCAATTTGCCCTAAATGGGATTGATAATCATTTTCGATAGCTTTCCACACCATGATAACAGAAGTTTTTACGGTATAACGCTGGATAATATATGGAGAGTGTATTAATTCCTTTCTATAACGTCTCACTTATACTATTCTACCAAGCACTCCATTCGTTATAGATAACAACTTGCTGACATTAAACACGCCATGCAATGTGTTGCTGAACCCATTGCACTTGTAATTCATTGGTATTGGAATGCATAGAAGAGTTCTTGCACACGCAGTTTATGATGTAAAAGACGGCAGTGATTCGTGTAACTATGCAACAATAGTCGTATTCCAAAGTTGTGACAACTTATAAGATGATGCTGTGTGGTCCGTCACAGAAATGCTGATATTGTGTCTGTTGTCTCATGCCATTGTTCTGATATTAATGTTTTGTATACTCCACAGTCAGGTTTTCACCTTGTTTAGTTCTCCTGTCCATTTTTTCCAAACTCTCATCACTGTTAAGACATCACATTGCGTGTAGGCCTTGTTTTGTTGATACAATAGTCCCCCCTTTCACATATTGACGATGCTGCCTGCTGAACTTCATAAGATATTAATACATTCTCCGCTTTTGACGAGGCATATTGACTATTAATTAAATGCAGACAGAGAACGATAAACAGATTTCAGAGCATCTTTGTTCTTCCAAATACACAAAACAAGCGACTGATAAGTATACGGTTCTCGTTCCATGCATGCGTTCCATGTGTGTGTGTGTGTGCGCGCGCGCGCAATTTTCACAAGTAAGCGGTATATGTTACAAACAAGATAAGTGATGAGCTAAACTTAGTTTTATCTCCACTTATATGATTTTTAAAAATTTAATTCAATTTCTCTTCGATTTTCATTGTAAGTGCATAAAAATTCTCATATAAAATGAACTGGAAATTATTAAAGAATTGCACATTGTTATTATTCTTTTTGCATTTGTTTCATTAGCTAATGAGTAAATCTATATCCACATAAAGAATTTTTTTGCACTACAATCATTAAAAGCTTAAAGTTTCGTAAGTAATCGAAAATAATTAATATAAAGAGTAAAAGCCTAATCTAAAAGCAAACTATATTAAAATAATAACTATATCCACACAAATTAAACCAATGAAATTAAAAAATAACTTAAAAACAGCTTTTAAATATGTTTGAAAAATATCTTTTTTAATTAACTCAAAATAATTCTTTAACACTTCCTAAAAATTCAAAAATAAAAATATTAATAATTAAAATGAATTTAATATCTTATTTCTGAATCGAATTCATTTTTTCCTAGATTTTTTTTTCAATAATTTAGTGAATAGATATTTATTTAGTTCTACATAAAATCCAATTTTAATCTAAATTTAAAAGAAAATTAAATAAAATTCTAAAAGGAAATTTAAAAAACAAATGTAAATATTCCTTTTTAGGAAAATATCTTAGAATGTGTTTTTCTTCTTCAAATTAGAAAGTTTATAAACACTGATTTGAAAATCTGAGTTTTCGAAAATAAGGCAAATATTTAATCCTCACAAAAAATTTTGTTTACTTTAATTACTTCCTTTGTTTTAATTAATATTTTACTTTAATTTTCTGAAAAAGTAATTACAGTTTTGCAGTCTAAAAAGCTAACGAAAACTTTGTTTTTCAGGATTAAATTATTAATGCTTTTTACATTGGTCAAATCTTTTTAAGATTTTATAAGAGCACTCCTTACCCTAATACAAATTTGCTTAATAAGAAAAGGAAGGAATTAGTTTTATTAAGTTATATTGTATGAAAATATTACTTTTCATTTATCAAATTTTAATTAATGTCAAAAATATACTATGAAATTTAATTAACATGTTATTTGATATTATTCATTTTTTAAGAAAAATTTAAAGGTCATGAAAAAATGCATAAATGTTTTATATATATAAACAAGCATTTATACATTTTTTCATGACCTTTAAATTTTTCCTAGAAAATGAATATTATCAAATTAATTTTTAAAGTTATGCTCATTAAATTTCAATATTTAATTAATAATTTTTTAATTAAAAAATTATTAATTATTTCATATTTTAATTAATATTTATTATAATAATATTTATTAATATTAATTAACATTTTTGATAAGCGGGAAATAATATTTTATACATTATGTATGTAAAATAAATATTGCATACATAATATATATATATATATATATATATATATATATAAAAGGAATTTATTTTAATCGTTTTAATCGTATTTATTATCATACAACATAATTCCTTTAAATTTAATCCTAAGCAAACGTTTGAGTAACCGAATCAATTTCAAATATTTTTAACTTCTAATTTTATCTTAGAATTGATTGAAAAAGAATCGAATTCATGCTATACTTTAATACAATAAATAGCTTTTCTAATTGGGATGTGAAAATATGTTATAAATATTTAAAAGAAAAATAGTGTTAATTTCAAACATTTATGATTGAGGAATCACTTTTTTTTTTTGTATTTTTCAATTTCACATTTCAAAATACTGAAAAATTGACTTGAAAAATATAAATCAAAGGAAGTAACTCTACGAAAAAAGATGCAATGACAAAAGAGTTTGCATCAATAGTGAATTCATTGAGATAAATATGCACATAAAAATATGCGCTCATAAATCATAATTTCTAAAATTTTGTGGGTCCAAGAATAAAATTTTAGAAAACTGAAAATAAAAAATACTGTTGTTGGTGATGCAGATTTCACAAGAACTTGTTATATTGTTTATTTTCTATAAAAAAATATTTTTACATATATATAATACTTTAGTGCTAAACATATTTTAACATATTTTTAGTTTTCAAAAGAAAAGACATCACTCACAACAAAATTAAGTTATCATTCCTATAAATTTTTACATGTAGAATATATGTATAATTTTTTGTGTGTATAATAAGAGATTTTATTCAATTTCTCTCTCTCTCTTACTTTTATTTTAAAAATTTTTCTTAATAAATAATTAATATTCAGGTGACTAAATGAAAAATCAGAATAAATGTAAAAATTAAATTTGTGAATATTTAACTTTGGTCTCAAAAGAATTAATATATTCAATTGCGATCGCATTTTGTAGGAACATTTAAAGGAATTCGTTAGTGTATTTATACTAAAAATAAAATTAATAATATTGTGAAATAAACTATTTCTAAATTAGCATGGTACACAACCATTTTATAAAAAAAAAAACCCCAAAAAATATGAGGATTCAAAATTCAAATAAATGGTAATCGTAAGGAATGAGAAAAGTAATCATAAGTGAATTTTATTAAAGAAATCATTCAAAATAAATAAAACTTTGAGAGAATAAAACTGATTTACAATTATCAATTAAAGAGAATATTTGAATGATATTTGAATTATCATATATGTATATAAGACAAAGTAAATATTTTGTTATATTCAAAGAGAGAGAGAGATTATTACAGCATCTAAGTGTGTTTTGTATTAATTAGCTTATTCAAATAATTCAGCTTAAAAAATTTAATTTTGCTATTATTGGAGTATTTTTCTTAAATAACTAACCCTTTCATATTTTTGTTAAAATATGTGAAAAGATTAATCTATTCTTTTTGTTTGTATTTTAATGAAATATTAGTTTGGGGAAAAAGTAATCCATTATTTTTTCGGTAGACGTCTGTAGTGATCGATATCTCGTGAGGTATCTATCAAGCAATTTCAGATTTATGCTCGTTGGAAAGGTGACATTTGACACTAAAATATCCTCTTGCGGTTTTTGTTTGATTCATTCAGTTACGAGTACAAGGTTTTTAAAATGCAAGACAACAAACAGAAAATTCGATACATTTTCGTTTTTCTCTTGTAACGGCGAAAAAGATAGCCGGGTGTCTAAAATTGTGAAAGGTGTTTATCGTCCTATATAAGACTGTAACAACGAGTTACGTACAATTTTTGTTTCGTCGATTCCGTTCGGGTATTTTTGATGTTAGAGATGCACCTCGCATGTGGATACAGCATCGTCGAAAATGTCTATAAAATATCAAAAATGATCGAAGTTAACCGCATGTCAGCAGTCGTAACGCGCAAGACCTAAAAATCTACATGAAAGCTGTTTTAAACCTTTTTACAAAGTGAATCCAAAAGAAGTTACATAAAGTTCACGTAAAGATAATGAATTTCTTTTTCTCCAAACTAATATATTTATCACTCTTTTTTTAAATCAACTATATGTAGTATTAATAATAAATTATAATCATAAGTTAGGGTAACAGATTTTAAATAAATAGAAATATATTTTAAAGAAATGTGGATTAAAAGATTAAATGAAAAATAACATGAATTGATATTTAAAAAGTTATACATTTAGTGACTGATATCCTTCTAAATTTTTTAGAAAAGTAAATTTTGTGCTTAACGCAATATAATAAAATTTCCTTTATCTTTAGTAATGCTTTCTCAGATTGCTGCTATATAATTTTATTTTTATAAGTAGTTATTTACATTATTTAATCTAAAATATTAAGATTTCAAGTTGAAAAACAATTTAAATTTGGTTGGCTTTTGATGTATTAGTTGAGATATATATATGAAGTGGAATTCGATGAAGTTAAGCATCCCTAATTTATAAAACCTTGGAAGGTATATACTGTTTTAAATATGCTTTATATTATGAGCATTTTATAAATTTCACTTATATAGAATAAATAATGTACAAAGAATAAGTACATTAAAAATGCTCAAAGAAAAGTAAGTAATGTTGTCGCGGATCTATCTTGCATTATATCAAAATGTGAATTGAGAATTATGTCTTAAATTAAATAGAAAAATATTTCAATCTATATTGTCAGTTACAGATACTTATTGAATAGAGTCTTTTTCATAAGAAAAAACATCTTAGTGACTCTACTCTATGAAAAAGAAGCAAAATTTGCAGAAATATTAAATGAATTTCGATGTCAAAAGAACTTGTATTACAAAGCAATATTCTTATACCTGTTTCATACAACATGGTGTCAAAACTTAAAAATGTCATTTAGAGTCTTTAGATATCAAGAAATAAAAAGAATCGATTTTGTCCGAATTGCAGATAACACACTTTGACTGTCTCGAAATTAGGCAGACAATCGTCTACCAATAGACTTATCGAATTAGCTATGTCTTGTTCTGTGGATAGATTTTCCCTTTTTATCCTAATCAAATAATTATATTCCTTCATCGAAGAAGCCAGACTGCAAATCAAATTTATAAATTAACAAAGTGAAAAGAAATCCATATTAATGTTGAAATTGACCTCAAGAAAGCATGTTTATCAGTAAAAGCAAATAACCAATCGCCACTTTATATTATGAATTTATTGTCTATGGTTGGTTCTGTGGACTAGTTTTGACTTTACCCTAATTTCAAATACAAAATAATTTGTTGCAGAAAGTATGAATATTTCAAAATATATGTAATCGAGTTTCTAACTCAGTGACAGGTTTACTTTGTTATCAGATAAAAGAGTGTTGTGCGTAGAGTTATTATCTACAACTGTTGCATTTAAATGAAGTGATTCTTCTTATCAATCCATGAAATGTCTTTAGATTTTAAAAAGTTGATTTCACTGAACAATTTCACTATACCATGCATCATTTTTTGGAGGAAATTATATTGAAAGATAAACATTTTCTCTCAATGGATGATTACCTGAAACCACATTGAGTGTCATATATAACTGCATGACATTCAATATGGTTCCAGGACATAACAATGCATTCATGGCGTAATATTTTTAGTATACATTCCTATATTTCTGAATAAGTTACTCGTTCATATATAATAGAAGACATCACTTCCTAAACAGTAAGCAACCTCTCGCATCTGATTTCACAGTTAATGGCTTTTGAATCTAATGTTCATTTTTACTTCTTATGTTATATTTATAAGCTCAATTAAAGTGTTTACTGATAATGTCGAAAACTAAAATGTACATGGTGGGTACAGAAAGTTTATTTCTTTCTGAAAAAGTAGCTATTCATTGAAATGTTTTCAGGTAAGTCAAAAATATATAAACAACACTTAATTATTCTTTTCTTTATAAAAATATATTTATTACTACTCTTTTATTAAACCTAATGTAATTTAATAATATTACATATCTTTAACTTTTCTAAGGAATATTTTCATGGAATTTCAATGAAATATCTTTAATACAGTTTAATCATTTTATAAAATCCATATTTTACTACTTCCAAAAAAGTTACATTTTCCACAACCACTAAACTTTACTTAAAAGTTATTATCGGTATTAAAGTTTTGATTTTATCTAAAACAACTTTAAGATCTATATTTGCTTTTCTCCAATAAATTTTTCTTAGCATTAAATAAAAAAAATACCAATCAACCGTGACTAAATATTTCAGACAGCTAAAGTCCCATTCATTTTTCAAACTTCGACTTTGAACAATAAATAATAGAAATTTCTGTCACATCAGGGAACATCACTAGCAATCGTCGGTATTAAACGGATATGATGTGGAAATAAGGAAAAAGGATGAATTTTTCCAACAGTTTTGATAGTAAAACTTCATGGATTTTGCAGTTATTTCAATGAGAGTATCAATATATTTCAATAAGTAATTGTAAATGTGACAACTAAAATCAAATTTCCATTTCTAATGGGTGTAAATTATGTTATGGATGGTATATTACTATTTATCAGAAAGAATCTTTTCCTATGAATATTCTATTTTAAGAAACTATTTGAATAAAAAATAAAATACTTTGAATAATATTAAAATAAAAGTACTTACTGCAGAAAATTCCTATTTTAATACTAAAAAAAAATTAATAATATTTTGAGGTATTATTTACAAAATGTATTTAAGTATTAAATAAACTTGACTTTCTCTAGATTATCTAAATTACATATTTAATTAACTATAACTATAGTCATTAATAATTTTGATAAAAAAGGAACAATATTCATTCTGCACACATTTAAAAACAACAGTTTAACTAAAAAGTAAGTTAAACGATAAATATAAAATAAATGTTATGAATAAATATAAAATAAATATTTCAGGAAAAATATATATGTATTCGTGTGTATATGCGTGCTTGACTGGTCGTTTGTCTTCAATATTTGAGTATTTACAAAAAAATAATAGATTTTTACTGCATTCTTTTCAACAATATATGAATAAAATGTAATATATTTTGTAAAATAATATGTAATATTTAGTTTTAAGTAGAAAAATAATAAAAAAGAGAAACTTTGAAGTTGCGCTGTCTAAACTATTTTTATCCTTTGATTATTTTTTAATATTTAACCTGTCTAGTATCTGAACATCAAATGAATTCTTGAATTTTAGAATTTTGCTCTTTAAACATTACCAATTTCATATATATTCATATAAAAATCAATATAATATACTGATTTTTATATAAATATTTTTATATTATAACATGAAAAATAATGAAAGAAAAATAGTTATTTATGGTTTCATGATAAATCCAGATGATTTAGAAAAAATATATATGCAAGTTTTTAAATGTTGTCTTCAATGGTTTGAAATTCCCTGTATTTCAGACAAAGGTAATACTTATTTTGATTATTGAAGCAATTACTGAAATATCTATCTTTTCAACATAAATAGCCTTTAAAGCAAGCATTTCAGAAAAATTTCTTGTAATCATGAAAATGAACGTAATTAGCAATTCTAATAATAGCACTGACATATTTCCCCTTTCTAAAAACTGAATGTGGCCCCCGTAATTGCTCATACTTCATCTGATAAAAGATTCCTTTTCATTTCATGATAAATTATGTTACTTAACATAATTAAATCTTTCATTAAAATACGGTATTGCAAGTTTCAAATTAATCCTTTGTGGTTCATGTATCTTGCTTTATATTAAACTAGTCTAACATAAACTAAGCTTCCCTGAAAGGGAGAGAAAATTTTATTACATTGAATCTTTTTTTAGATATGCAAAAACCTTCTTGAATTATATTTTTAAATTATATTTATATTTGAAAAAGCCGATTAATGTTTTACACATAGAAAGTATTTTTATTATAGGTTTTTAATATTCCTATTAGATTTTACAAAAAAAATTAGAGTATCAAATAAAATAAAATTACATTTACTTTAACAAAATGTGATAATCAAGTCAAGTTATCTCTAATTTACTTCTTAAAACAATGTTATTAATATTCAAATAATATTATGTTTGAAATAAATAAATAACGAAAATAACTTTTCAATAAAAAATTCTTTTTATTCTTTTCCTGTTGAAGTGTGTACTTTCAATTCATATCTTTATTATAATTTAAAGTAAAATCATTTATAAAAAGTAAAAAGTTGAAAAAGGTAATAGATATTAATTTTACTATTTAAAATATATATTTCAGATAATTTTTTAAATTTTAAAGAGATTTTTCGTTTGATATAATAATATATTTTTTCATGAATTCAAATCTTTAATAGTTATTTGTAAAGTTATAAAAGCTTCTTTCTATTTCTTAACAATTTGCAGAAAAAATTACTATTCACTTATTCAATGAGAAATAAAAGAGCAGAAATATTATAAGCTATTATCTAATTTAGGATTTTTCTTCAAATAATTATAATAAAAACTCCAATTTCTTAGTAAAACTTATTGGTGACAATCTCTATTCGAATTCACCTATAATAGAAAAAGTAATAAATATTCCGTTTATTTCTATCGGGACGATTATAACACTAATTTTAACCACTGAAGTAAACATGTAAAATTGGGATAGCTGTTACAGTATCCCAATTTTACATGTATACCTTTACAGCTGTATATTGAGTTAAGTACGTGTAACATAAACAATCAGTTATCCTAGAACAAGAATATTGTATATTGAAATAACTATTTATATTTCAATTTAGAAAATGATTGTGAAGTGTACTTTGTATTATTATCATAAATATTTGATTCGTATTATAGTACTCCTTTTGAAAATATTTTTGTATATAGAATTATTTATTTATAAACACAAAATACCTGTTTTGATATCAATGCCTTTCAAACTCAGTGGAATTGGAATTTCCCTCGTAAAATAAAATTTTCCTTCCTAATTAAGTCATTATTAATTTAAGCAAGCCATTCATCAGTTATTTGATAGACTATGAATGGATAGACTTTATTAAGTCATTATTAATTTATGCAATGAAGCTTTCAATGGTTATAGCTTTCAGTGAATTACGGTTATGCACTTTTTTTTTAATTTAGAAAACTATATATAGAATCGGGAATTTTGCAATTTAGAAAATTGAGAGCTGGAAAAAACTATATTATTTTACTTTCAGGTGATTTCAATAATGTAGTAATAAATAATTATAAATAGAATATCGCCTTCAAACATATTTCAGTGGATTACAGACTTTTAGTTTTCGTATGACTATTACTTCATAGTTAAAATGTTTATATTCAGCATTAATTTATGTATATGTAATTTATCATTAACTTATACATACACATAGAAATAAGATCCTTACTTCATTAAGCAACCCTAAGCACTGCTGCTACTTTTTCTGTTAATTCCCAAAATTTGTTAATTTATAATTATTGCTTGAGGTAACTCTACAAAAATAAATATTATTTTTTAGAATCTTGCGTTTATAAAATACATTCAAAGGAATTTCTCATATTTGTTGGATATTTTTAAGAAACGAATTAAAAAAATCATAATGCTCTAAACTTCAAAAAAAAATTGTTTTTTTATTAAATGAAATATTAATTACCGTCTTGTATAACAAGAAAAAAAATCAAACAATAGAGAATAAAATCAGATATATAACTAAAAATATTATATGTACAAAACAAATAAATGAAAGGCATAATTTATACTTTCACATTAAAAATTCCGAAAAATTTGTTTTCAAATTAATAATTATTAAAATTATTATTCTTATAATCGTAATATAAAATTTTATTAGTTATTATCGACCATTAATTTTCTGTGAGGAAAAGCTGTATTATGTGTATGACTATTATCAAATGTCGTCGATACTGTGAGAAGATATATATTACCAAAAAAATAGTATTTTCAATTAATAAAGAGATTTTCGAGTATTATCTTCAATAAAAAATCTTTCCTTATAAGAATAATTTTTAACACATGAGTGAGTTTATATATATATATATATATATATATATATATATATATATATATATAT
>JAPDSC010114507.1:0-13424 GCA_026290005.1 Latrodectus geometricus
TTTTTATATTCTAAATATCCTCACTTATTTGAAATGCACAGTTTGTTCATTGCATAAATGAAAAGAAACAACTTTTAGTTAAAAAAATTTATTTGTAGTTATTTTTAGTCAATTGATACAAATGTTTTATACAATAATGAGAGGCACCTTCATACCCCTGAAAAGGAAAAAATAATAAAAATATTCTTTAAAGAAATGCTGAAGAAATGAAAAATGCTTGTTAATGAGATTCATATTACAAGATATGAGACAAAAGTTTTAGGAATATAAAATTTATTTAATAAAAAGCAAAATCATTCAAATTACAAAAATTAAGTTATTTTTTCAATTTACAATAAATGTAAAATAAAAGAACTAAAACTGGCAAACTGGATCCTCAACTCTGGTTTGTTTTGTCAGTAAATGTACCTATAAAGGAGAATTCTGTTTACTTTATAAATATTCATAATTTTACCGTAGAAAAAAATACATATTAACCTATCAACAATATAATTTCATGATTTAAATGACTTTGTAAAGATATTTGCAATATCCATTAGATCATGTAATTGAATTGGTAGTAATTCTTGTAGTGCAACTATTTTCACAGGAATTTTAGCACTTATCGCCATCTTACAATTAACATTTTGCAAGTACCTAAGCAAAACTGTATTTGAACACACCAGTTTTTTCTTATCAACATAAAAATGTAAGACCAAAATTATTTACAAACCTGTAATATTAATGCACATGGAATTATACCTGTAATATTAATGTAAGTAAAATATTTATAAATTATTTATTAGCAGTTGATAATTCTCAGTTTCTAAATAAAAACATGTATGTGTTTCATGATTATATGACATAATGTTATTTACTCTAATATCTCAAAGCTCTATATTATTACTCATTCTAATCATTTTAATTTTCTAAGATTTGTCTATAAATCCTTTCTATATTAAAATATTTTTGATGAAATCTGTTTGGTAATAAAACTATTGTAAATGAAAAATATGTTAATAAAATAGCTTAGACAGTATAGGAAACCGGTACAGTATTAATTCTATTGAGATTATTTTCCTAATAATAATAACTGGTGGCAAGCAAAGAAATGCAATATTTTTCTATCTATAATTATCAGGAAATATTTTCTAGTTATCATTTCTCTAGCCCAAAATTAAAACTATGGGAAAGCTGAAAAATAATAAAAATAATATCAGATAAGAAAGGAAATAAATATATCCACATTGAGAATATTTTCATTTTAATTTGCTTTAGAAATATGTCCATATCATACAAAAAGTGAATGAATTACAATATTAGTTTTTAAAATAGAAAAACCAAACTAAAGCAAAAGAAAAGTATAAGAAGAGAAATATGATTTTCTCACGTTTTTTTGAAACTAACTGCCAAAAAAAAAAAAAAAAAAAAAAAAAATTTCACCATGATTCTGATTCTTAACTTTCACCTTTAATTATGTTATTCAGTTTCATCATTTAACATAATAATTATTTCAGAACAAGTAAGAAATATACTTAAATAATGAAACAAGTTATGACAGAATATGTAAATCATATATAAATAACTATTTACATTTAAGTATGTTATATTCGAATATTTAATTCTTAATATATTTATTAACGAATATTTAATTCGAATAATAAGCAAGTTTCAAATGTTCTTAAAGTTTTGAATTTTAAATTTTATTTAAAACATTTTTAAATTACAATAGAACAGTATGACTTAAATTTTTATTTTATAAGCAAATAACGTGGAGATTCATTACAATAGGAAATTAAATTTATTATTTTATAATTGAAAAATATATTAAATGTATGGCTAATTGGAAAAGTATGCAAGAAATATAGGAAATAGAAAATATTTCATTCAAAGGAAAATTGAAATTAAATTTTATATTTATTATTAACTTTAATATTTATTAATAAAATTTAAAAAAAGTATATTAAAATTAAAATGTTCTTAAAAGAGTATACTTACATATTTATGCTGTTCATTTAAAATAGAATAATGATATTCTATAATGTCAAGATGTCAAAATAGAAATCCAAAATAGTTAACGCTCGCATATACTTCTAAATTGGAAATAATTCTAAATAAAATGAAATAATATCGTTTGGTTTGCTATTATTATATTGACTATTGCCAGATGACAACAAAATATTAGTAATTTTTTCCTTAAAAAAATCTGCTAATTATTAAACTTATATCTATTAATTTTTAAACTCACTTTGAAAACGATATTTTATTGATTATGTTTTTTTCTCTAAAAACATATCTATTTTTAATTTTAAATAAAACAGAAATGGAGAATATTTACTACAAAATTATCGTTTTCTCAAAAATAAAAGCCAAATATTTGATTCTGAACTCAGCACTTAGGTTTGATTGCATTTATTATACGCAACTATCAGTTTTCTAAAATAAAAAATGGAATCATGTTTTCAATATGCTTAATTAATCAAAATAATATCAGGAAATATTAGTGTTTTAATATAGAATGGAATACTATTAGACAAATATATTAGTTAATAAGAAATGCTTTCAGGAACGAAAACCTTTTGGAAATTACCATCACATTGATTGTTAAAATATCATTCAGTTGGTCTTACTTATCAAACAAATATTCCTTCCATATAATAAACCTTCAGAACGTAATATATAATATGAAATAAACACAACAAGATTCAAAATTTAGTTTACCCGTTCTTATAATTTCATATTTCCATTGTTTTATATATTATTTAGTATTTCATGAATAAAATGGTTGTTATGAATATTTTTGCCAAAGAAACAATTTGTTGAGTTACAAAAACTAATTTTTGGAGCTCATATAACTATTCTTCACTTTAAGAAAAATGGAAAATGTTTAATGACTTCATTAAATAAATTAAAAATGAAACTTTTTACAAAAAAGAGGAGATTCTTGTATTTTCAACTTTTATGCAAAAACAACGTAAGAAATTTGAGCACCGTTAACTGACAAGGTCGACACCTGAGAAGCATCTCTTCCTTTTACGCCCCAACAGTGAAAGAACATTGAAATTACAGCCTACATTAAGAGCCTCAATCACGTTAATAACTACATTGAATCTTCGGCCGTGTCAGGTATAGAACTCATTACTTCTTGATCACGAGAAGGATGGCTTTCTCAACAAGGTCACCGAGGAAAATGATTCTCTATTATGAGCATGTAAACATTTTAAAATGACTTTCGGTACTGCCCCTAAAAAGTCAGACATGCTCGACGAAAGATGAAAAGGTTTCATAATGAACATGAAGAGCATTTAATATATCAATTCACATATAGTGAATTGCAATCAAATTTATCAAAAAATATTTATTTTTATTATAAGCAAACTCTTTAGAAGGGTATATTGCAGTATAATTTAATCAATAACATACTTACAGAGAGAACTTAATTATTTTTAATACTTAATTGCTTTACGTAAGCGATAAGAAAATTTCCAATAACTGTTTTCTTCAAAGTAATAGAAGAAAAAGCAAGTGTATTAGTCTATCCCAATTTGGATAATTAATCTTCATTTCGTTGTGATTTGGATAAAAACCAATGAAACTTATTTCATGATTATCAAAATCTAAATATATTATCTCACTGTTTTATTAATGTTGTTTTGAATAAACAGACTTCTTAAAAACTAAAATAAGGAATTTAAAAAAAAAAAAAAAAACCATTATCTTACGATTTTATGAGTTCTGAGTCATTACCATTGTTGCTTTTGTGACAATGATTGTAGTGAATTCATAGCTTGAATTGATGATTCCACTGACTTTAACTGTTCCGCAACAGGACCGATATCGCATATGATATTCGGCCCCGAATCGGAATACCAGTATCAAACCTATATCGGCAGACGACATTCACAATTTTCCGGCAGTTAGCCATATTAGAACCGATACTTGTTTCCGATAACAATAAAGTTCAAATTTTTTATGTCGTTTGCCAATACTGAACTGATATCGTTTCGAAATCACCATGCCAATGCCGACTTGTAACCGACACTGCCGATATTGGCCCGTCAAGATGCCGACAGACTTGTGTTTGCTGGGTAATATAAGGGCACTGCTCAAATCATTTCAAAATAAAAGAAATTTTACAGAACTGATAGATTATACATATTATATATTAGAAATTATTATTCTTTGGAAGATTTGACTCAAAAATACATTAATACTTATAAAACACAATCCAATGAAATACAAATAACAATAACAAATAACAATGTTAATAACAGAATGAAGTTGATTGGACAGATAGGTATTATACTGGATTTATAATAGGTGATTAAATTTTCAAGGAATGTAGAAGCAAAGATCCTGAGAAATTAATTTTTTTAAGTATTATCTTATGCATAAATTAAATTGTTTTGCATATTTATTTATTGTCAAAATATTTAGACCCAGTTGGATAATGTTTTAAATTACTCATATTGATTCATGTATTCTATATGTTATTTTTTTGTTTAGATTGTTCCAGAAAATAAACCATACTTTTACTTTGAAATTGTGAGGAATAAAAAGATTGAAACGAAATTAATATATGTTATTAATAAACATCTTCCTATACAATTTGGAAGGTAAAAATTTTATTTTTTATTTTATGTATAAGTAGAAGTATTTTGTTGAATGTTTCTTTCTGTATTAAAATGAAATGTATTTTAAACTTTATGTATGTATGTTAAGAGAAATATTGTTTACTTCTGTTAACATATATACATATTTAGAATTTCTCCTTTTACTTAAATCATTAGCTTAATTGAATTTAGTTGCTATATTTTGCTCTTATTTGTGATTTTAATTTTGGAATAAAATTTACATTTTAAATAAAATTTACATTTTCAATAAAATTTACATATTAAAAGCATTTAATTGATTTGGAACATTTTGAGTTATTTTGAATTCCTTTTTAGAATATTAAACTTTAGCTTAACTCTGAAGTATTCAACATTTTTTAAAATACGGAATATTATTTTTTTGCATTCTTTGAATAGGTTATTGTTTCTCTGGGATATTGATTCCATTGATGAAACTAAAAAGATTCAGTAGCTTTTGTCACAAGTGGCTTAAAATCTTAAAATACTTTCAACTTTGTACTGTACACACAAAAGACAAATTTTGCATTAATAGTTTTTAAAAATTTTCTTGTAACTACCAAAGGTAATACTGTCTGAAAGGATTTTATCATATACACATCATTAGTATTTTATCATATATCAAATATTGCTCAAGATATCAATATTTAAAATTTGAATATTTTGATTGTCGAACTAAGTCACTTTTCCAATTAGGTCTAACTTTCTTAATGAAAAATTACTATTACTAATTTGAATTATTTTTATCCTTTTTCTTTATTAACCAAAGTATCGTATTTTCTTGTACATAATCCGCAAAACTTTTTTTCTCATGTAAAAAATAGCATCGCATAATCCATGGCTTTTTTTTCGGCAAAAAGTCGAAAATATATGCTGCTGATAATGTGGCATCACATAAAATAAAAATATACAGTATGGGTACAAATATAATAAACTGTACAAAAAAAAAACATTTGCTTGATTCACCTCATCGTAAGTAATAAACTGAGATAAAAAGCACCAGATCGATCATCAAGAACAATATTTCTGAGAAGATTCTTGCAACACGTGGATTTTTTAGTTTTTAATAACTTTTAAAATGAGGTTAGATAAATTTTAAAAATAAAATTATTTGTTTTATTAACATGCTTTGTTTTTTACCTTGCATTTGCACATTTGTTGCCATTTTTTTTAATTGGTTTCTCTATAGCTATTATTTTAAAATCTGCTGTGTAACTTCTATGCTTTCCCTTCCACATGATGATAAATGAACTTAATATTTTCAGGAAAAAAACTACTCAGGTTCAAACAAAATGCAAAATGACTAGTCAATAGCAATTGTAACCTCTCAGAGGAGTCAAATTTGTTCTGGAATTCTGGAATATAATTGGATAAAACTGATTAAGACTGAAATAAGTCAGCCAAGTCGCCGTGCCATCTGTTACTTATTTTGTAAAACAAACTGCATTTATCTCTAAATTTTATTGTAAGCTTTTCTTATTGATAATCTTTTTTATCAGATTATCTGCAGTGGCACATAATGCACACAATTAAATTTCAAAACTTTTTTAACACATGGTCTGTGGATTATATACAGGAAAATAGGGATAAAATGTTATAGAAATAATCTAAACATCATTTAATGTTTAGATTATTTCTATAACAACTAAACATTAAATGTGTAATTTATTTCTGTGAATACTTTATGTGTATTTGTTAAGTAATTGCTAAATATTTAATTTTATTATCAAATTTAATACCACAAAAGTTTAATTATCGTGTTATAAAAAAATGGTAACAGAACAAAGAAATCCTTGTGATACCATATTTTCTACAATTAAAATAATGTTATCTATATGACAATTATAATGAATTTAGAATATAAGTTTAAAGCTTCAACTAAATCAGACACATTTGCAAGTTCACTATGTTGCACAATTTCTGCAAATTTTAAATTCTTGTTTATTAAATGCATTTCTCTAATGCATAATGTAAACAGATATTAACCATGCATAATGTTAACAGATTTTAACCATGCAACAGAGCATTAAGATCTTATTATTATAAAGGACTTAACATTTAAGTCATGCAAGTTCATGTATTGTCAGATTTGTCTAAAAATATAAAAGCTCCTTTAGCATGATTGGTTAGTGATTTTAAAATACACTATCTACTAATAAGGAGTTTGTTGACATCTCATTTGCATGAGTGTCAGTCTTGATCTGTATTATATGTTCTGTACTTAAATATAACGTAGAAAACATCATTCACATTAGTTGCATAGAAGAAACAATAAAACTCAACTCTGAGAAAGGTATAGTTGTTAGATATCAAAGAAATGGCTGATTCCTAAGACACATGTCTAATGAGTTAAATGATCCATAATCAGATGAAAGGTGAATAATAATTGTTGGAATGGCTTTGACTTGATGGATCCACAAAAGTAAAAGATGGTAACTGATAAGTGCTATGCAAAGGAATTTTAAAAAGACTGCATCATATGAATATCCCACCTACTTCAAAAGTCCCAACCAACATACAGGTCTGTTGTTTTAATAAATACCATCCACAAGGAAGCACATTTGCTTAGTTTCCATGATCCTGTTGTCATACATAAGTCTTTGGTTACAAAATCCAACCATGGTTCTCGATTGAAGTGATACGAGGCAAGTCAAAATTGTAGCGTAGATGAGTGGAAATAGGTCCTCTACAGTAATGGATTAAGGTTCAAGCTCTAAAAGGCAGGTGGCAGTTGGAGTTCAGCTTATGCCAAAAAACATTATGCCTTCAGTAAAGTTTGGAAAGTGTAGAATTATGGTCTGAGGATGTGTATCTGATGGGATGGCACAGTACACCCACATTCTCAATTCATGGTTAGCTAAAGGCTAGCTCCTTTACCTCTATTCTAGACAACAGTGTGCTTCCTATGATAGGCCAATTTTACAAGTTGGATTATTGTTACTTTTTGAGTGACAATGCCCTCGGTCATGTTCCAATATTTGGCATGTATTTGGTATGTTGTTGATGAGATGAACCAATTAGACTAGCCTGCCCAGAGTCTAGACATGAATCCAATAAAACACTTCTGGAATGAGTTAGATCACTGAATTAAGGTCTGCAGCAAAATTGTTGAAAAACTTGCATGCCTTCTCCAAATAGTTGGAAAAAAATACCTCTGTCCATCTTAAAACTTGTGTAAAACATGTCCCAAAAGGCTAAGGATGTAATTGCCTCATGTAGAAGTTCTACCAATCACTCAATATAAATAAATTGTGTTTATCTCTTTTATCACAGGTGTTTCAGTACTTATTAGTAGATTATGTATATGTTGCATATGATAAAAAGAAAGAAGCTTATATTGTGTGACGTAATTTAAAAAAAATTAAATAATTTCTATGTTGCCCTGAATGATAACAATTTCTGTGATTTTGAAATCATTTTATCCAATTTTAATTTAATTTGATTCTATCTATGATGACTATTGAACATTCAATTTAGAACAATAAAGATTAATTAAGTATTTAAAATATAATATTTTAAAAATGTTCAAGTAAACATAACAGTTGAGATATAATCTATTCCATTTCCATTCCTGAAGTATTATTTTCTTGGAAATATTCTTTAACAAAAATTTAAAATGGAAATTAAAATTTTTCATATTGAATCTATTTAATGAATTACAATTAACTTATGATTATAATTTTGGAATTTCATTTAAAAGTAAATTTAACGGCATATCTAAAATGTTTCAATTATGGCATCTTAATGAAGATAATGTTCTTATACATAAAGTAGTCTGCTATTAAGTAGTATAAAGTAGTTTAGAAAGATAGGCATACATATGTAACCGTTTAGGCTAGCCCTAGACTGTACTTTAGGTTGATTATTTAGGAATACTTACCTATCACCAAGCACCTTGTAAGTTTGAACTACAGTTATGTGACGAGTTCACAGATGAATTGGTACCCTCCTCTCCAGATGAAAAATTAAATTATAAGTCAAGCCATCTATCCAGTTTTAAGGAAGCAAAAAAATTGATTATTAACTCTCAGTTATGTGAATATTTAAACTCAAATCAATAAAGGAAGTATTTTGTCATGATTTTTCTTTTTGCTATAATAGTTTTTAATAGTCTCCAATTTATAAATTGGAACTACTGGTAATTATTTATGTAATTAAATAAACAAAATATTTATGTGATATTTCAGAGTACTTTATGAAAAAAAATTTGTGATATGTAAAAAGTGTTTATTTTCTATTAAATGTGTGTGAATAATGTATTGAAAATATGTCAGTTATTAAATAAAGAGATTAGTTTAAAATATGCATTTGGGTACTTTAAAAAAGTGAAAGTAATGGCGGCTGGGGCATGTAAAATATATCATCTTCACTATGTACTTCATATGAAATAATACCTCTGGTTTTGCAGGCCAAGCTTAGAGGTTTTCTGCTTGGTTCCTCCTTCTAAATTACAAAGACTTACCCACTTTCAGTGTCATGATGGCATGACCACTAGGTGCCTCACTATATGAAGATGCTTTCACTTCCCCTTCCTCATTGAAAAATGGAAAACCTTGTAGCTGGGTATTAAGTATAATTACAGATGTATTTGTCCAAAAATATTTGTTAAAGAATTATGTATTAAATGTGAATGTGAAATCTCCTGGAAAAATTTTGTTTTACTCTTGCAAAAAATTGTTTTTTGAGAATCTGTATGTGTCCTTGTGCAACTTGAAAAAGACTTGCTGTGTGTTTTTTATTTATTTATTTATTTATTTATTTATTTTTTGTCTTTTTATCCATTCATATATACTTTAATTTTTTCAATTTTCCAAAGTCTAATCTTGTACAAAAGCAACCTTTTTTTTATCTTAGAAATAAAATTCATAGATAAGAGAGAGATGACTCTTACTATTGTTAAAGAAATTTTGTGAGCATTTAATTCCATTTCTTTTTTACAAAGATGTTTCTGGGTGGTATAATATAATCTGTATCCCAATAAATTTTCCTACTTTCTTTCTGCCAACTGTAACTTTTATAAACTTAAATTATCAATTTATTTTAAAGTTCAAAATAATTTTAGAATATTCATCACACTGGGTGGTTAGTTTTAAGCATTCATAAAAGTATTATTTAAAATTTAATAAAAATGCAGCAAAGCATTATTAATAAATATTTCGTAGTGAAAACTTTTTAAGTAGTCCATCTTGTTGTAAAAAAAAATTATGGTTAACAATTTTAAAAGTTTTCTGTTAAAAATTAAATTACATTTGTGAGAAATAAGTTAAGTTGCCCCCCCCCCCCCATTAAATATAATTTAGAATTTTAAGTATAAAAAGTAAATTTTAGAAAGTGTGTTTCAGATAACTTGTTTAAAAATTTAACTTATAGATGCTTTTTTTTTTAAACAAAAATTATGAATTATTGTGATTAAGAAATTTTTCAGTATTTTAATATATATGTGATTTACGTGTAAGGAATGAAAGAATAAGAACTTCCTTAAGAAATCTCTTGTTTTTGCAATATTTTAATACATGTATGTGGTAACTTATTTACTACTGATTTTGTTATTTATAAATAATGAATAGTTAACATTTTAACTATACACATATATCATTGTAAAATAAGATTATATGTATTTATGATTTTATAAATTTTATAATGCACTGGAATATTTTGATGGTGAAATTCGATCTGAGGAATTAAGGATTATAGAAACATGTGATAAAGGAATTTAATATTAAACTATTAATAAAGCATTAAAATAAGTGTATTTAAAATATGTAAGAGTAAAACATGTTTAGCAACAATTTTATGACTACTATAAATCAAATTTGTAAATTAAAATATTGAAAATTTTATATAATTCAATTTTCCAATTTTTTTCAATAACTTCTGTATTTTTTTTTGTGATGTAATTATAAAATAAAATTAATTAAGAAATAAGTTGGTTTTTGCCAACCAGTGATATTTTTATATTGCCACATAAGGCTTTTAATGAGTCACAAAAATTTCTTTGTTTTGAAGATTTAATTATATGTTTCCTTTTACTTCCAATACCAGATTTTTATTTATTTGCACTGTTTGTACAAAAATTTAAGCGTTTAGGCATTTTAATATATCATGAAAAAATGTATATAATTCTAAATGCATCCAAAATACTAGGGGAAATTAGTTTAAACCAATAATGGCTTTAAGATTTATAAATAACAGCTGTTAAATATTACTAGAGTGTCATAAATTATGTGCAATTTATGTGAACTAATTATATTCTATTAATTTAAGAATATGGACTAAATATATTGATATCTTTAAAAAAAATTACAGTAATTGTATGATATGTATCAAACGTCTCTCATTATTTTTAATTAATTTTTTTAAGTGAAATTTATAAATTTGTGTCAAAAGAGTAAAGTGTCTAAATATTTTTCTTGCAGAATGGTATTGGCAAATGAAAAGGTTCTTAATTTACCAAACTGTATTGATTGGAAAGCATGTAAGGCATCAGTAGATGAAGAAAAAGAGTTGGCTGAGAAGTTTAAGGAAAAGTTTAAGCATTATGATCCTAATATTTAATTTTATATTTAAAAATAAATTCTTTCTGATGAAGTCAGAATTTTATGTAGATGCTTCTTTCTGTTTTATTACCAAATAAGTATATAAACACTGTTAACTACTGGTAATGAAAATGATAGATTTGAACATAATCCAACAGCTCTCGATAATGAACTAGCAATTAAATCGCTGAACTATAATAAATCAGCTGCCTCTGCTAGTATCAAAGATGAGCTTTTAAATATTAATGAAACAAAACTTATTAAAACAATCTATTTCATTATTTGTGATATTTGGATATGGGAACAAATGCCTGCTGAGTGAGAAAAAGTACTTTTAATTAAAAAGGAGATAAGCTATCATGCTGTAATTAGAGTTGAGTAACTCTTAAAAATACATTATATAAAATCTTCTCCACCATCTTATTTAAAAGATTGCTTAGGTACACTTCTCATACTATTGGGAATTACCAATTTGGTTTCTAGAGAAGAACAACAGCTGATCAAATACACACTATCAGACAAATCTTGTAATTTACAAAGGAATTTAACACAGACAACTAACACTTGTTCATTGATTTTAAAGCTGCATACAACAGCATTAATTAGGAAAGCCTGAATCTGTATAAAAATTTAACATCCCATTGAAATTGGTAAACCTAATAAGTATGACACTTAGACATATAAAACGCCAAATTAAAATTTTGAGCTTTTTTTCACTCTTTCTATACTGAGAAGGGTCTAGGTAAAAAGACGCTTTTTCCTATTTAATTTGCTTTTAGAAAAAACTGTATGATATTTTAAATTAAACACAAGTAGAACCATATTACAAAGGACACTTCAACTATTAGCTTTTGCTGATGTTACTGACATCATTGGACATTCAAAGACTGCTGTTGTCAAGGCATTTGTCTTCCTTGAAAAGCAAGCTGGAAAGATTGGCTTAAGGATTGATGAAGATGAAACAAATGTATAATAGTAACAAATAGAACAAATCATAAATCCCCTCTAAGATAACCATTTATTCATTTGAAACTTCTAAATAATTTAAATATCTGGACACAATGTCAAGCAACAACAATATTAAAATTGAAATAACAAACAGGTTATCTATAGACAACAGATGTTTCTATGGACTTAAAAGTAAACTCAAGTTTAAACCAATTAGTATAAAAATAAAAATCTATACACCTTGATAAGATCTGTAACACTTTGTGGGTCTGAATACTGGATGCTTAACAAGGTGTAAGACAACTGTTGATTTTTTAAAAAAAAAAAAATAAAAAAAAAAAAAAACTTTTTTCAGAATGAAAAAATTTTTGAATCGAAAATCAAGAGAAAGTTTCGATCATTAAGAGAAAACTAATGGAAACTTTATGCAGGTATGAAATCTATAAAAATACAATAATCCCCACTTCATACAAATAGTAAAACTTTCCCATATATATAGTTTTAAAACGCCTAAAGGGAAAGCCCTCTTCTTGATTGTTAGATTGTGTGTAATAACACCTTAAAATTTCAGGGATGAACTGATTGAAAGCCGTTACATAGAGTGTTGTCAGGTAAAGGATGCTTGGAGAAACAGGCTTGGCCTGTAACAGATGGTATCACTTATGAATATATATATAAACAAACACACACACACATGTATACAAATCTAAACAAAGCAAAAGGAAATTAAGTAAAACATGAAAAAGAAAATCTGATTTAAACAACTTGATTATGTCTTCAAAAATAATTTTTTTAGACCATCCTATTAAGTTTTCTAAAAATTTCAAAATATTCATTTTTTAATGCTCTAAAATAGAAATAACTAATTGAAAATAGAAGTATATCTTCAAAATTTTCTAAACAATATTTGCAGTAAAGAAATTAAAACTTTTACTGCTATGTGCATATTTATTTCTCAATCTACCACGCTTTCAAGTAGAAATTAGACAATTTTTATTTCATTAAGTTAAAAATATTCCCTTATTATAATTTTCACCATATATTTTGTGTTTTAATATTAATATTCTATTTGGTTCAATAGACTTTTTTTTAACTCTTTGTTAAAATAATGTAATATCATCAGAATTTATTTCTAATTAGATAAATCATTGGCCCCCTGTTTATTTAAGAGAGAATCCTTGTTTAAAACCTTAGTAATAAAAAAAATTTCATGTAAATTGTTTTTAAACATGAAAACTCCACTTTGTGTAATAAATAAAATCATATCAAAATTAAGTACTACATTTAAAAATATTCCAACTAAAATAGAAATTTTAATTTGTAAAAAAAA
>JAPDSC010114511.1:3687-20253 GCA_026290005.1 Latrodectus geometricus
TTAAAAAATCAGGAATTTCAGGAATATCAGGACAACTCCGAGCCCTGAAATTAATTTGATTCTATTCAGAGTCACATAAGGTAAGACTTTAGCTAAGTTCATAATTGATAAGTTAATATTCATTCCAGCATTTTCAATCTATTACAAAAATAAATTTAACATTATCTTAAAGTAAGTTTTACATTAAATTTTGGAATGATTCATATAATTTTGAAAAAAATAAGTTTTCAAACAATCTACAGTATTAGATAAATCAATGTACAAACATACACAAATTTACTCCCATATTGATAACAAAATTTTTTTATGAGATACTCTTTGAATCTTCATTTGATTTAAAAATGTGTTCCGAGTTTTAAACAAAAAAAAAATGAAGTCTTAATTCAGCATTTCTGAATAAATTTTAATAATTAACTAAAATCTGGTAAAATGATTATGTACAAATTTAATGTTTTCCTGGTTAATTATTTAAAAGCCATTAATGGACTTTTTTTTTGCTTATGTAAAATGTGAAAAAAAAAATAACATTAGCACTCTTAATTATTTTCGATGTGTTATCACTCCACACTGATAACTCATAGTAATGTATCAATACATAACTTGTGAAATCTTTTGCGCACAAAGAAATATGTATGCATAAAATAAATATATTTCTAAAATATTTAATAAATAAAGATCATAAGTTGATTGAATAAAAGTTTGTAGTTCAACAAAAAATTATATCCCAATTATATTATTAAAAATAAAAAAGCTTTGAATAACTATGCAATTTTTGAACCACATTCCCATCTATTTCAAAATCCCCATTAAGTTATTTTCTTCACAAATCTTTCTAAATTATTTTCTAATACTCACAAATAATATTCATTTTAGTCATTTTATGTGTAATTTTACCAACATGTAATAATATTCAATATGCTCAATAGACTTCCTTATGCTTTTTAAGGCAGCATGAATCATTAGACATGCTACAGAAGTTTTTCCCATCTTTAGTTAATTTATTATTAGCTAATCTTTATGTAAGCTTTTCAGGAATGTTTTTACTCAAAAATTAAAAATGTTTATTTTTAATAGCTTAATTACATAGAGGTTCACCGATTTCTAATCATTACGTCACAACTAGGTCTTATCACAGTCATGAGGATAAATTTTCCTCTAAAAGCCAGCTAAATTTTGGAGAAAACAAGTTAAAAACTTCCCTAAATTGAATTAACACAATTAAAATTTAGATTAATATGTGTTAACTTCATTGAATTAACACATATTAATTTAAAAGAAATTTTATATTCAATTAAATTTGTTTTAAAACAATTTTTATATTGAAATCTTTATCTTCAAAAATGTTAAAGATAGGTCTGTCTCCAATACAGGAAAGTAATATACATCATTGTATTACTTTAAAATGTGAGCAGTTTTGCCATCTCCTAAGGGAATAAATTGCAGGAAGCACAATTTAATAACCTTACGTCTGCATTAAAAAATTATTATATTTCCTTACAAAAAAGTTTAAAAACTAAAATATTCGTAAATAAAAATGAAAAAAATTTAGTAAAAAAAAAAGAATCTTAAAATAATCAACACTTTTCTCAACTAATTATTTTATTAGTCCATATTTAAAAATTAATTCCAACCACCATCAGACCAATCAGTTGTTGGAGCAGTAGGAGGAATTACAGCTGTTGGTGCTGCTTGTTGTTGAATGGGAGCTGCAGCAGACCAGTCAGTAGCTGTAGCCCATTCATCCCCAGGATCAGCATATGGGACAGGGGCAGGATCAGCAGACCACTGAAAAATGTTACATTTGTCAATGTGTAACCATTACAAATATTTAACCAGGCTTAGTAATCACAATTACTTTATATTTTAAAAAAACTTTTAATATATATAATACATGCAAATAATTTACTTAAAGAGTTTTTTCCACTCAAAAGTTTGATAAGATATAAAAAATCATTTTTGTACATTTCGTTTACAAAAGATCTACAATAAATATTTAACATATGAAGAGAAAAATTTAAAAAATTTGAGAAATTCAAAATCTTGATGCTTTGGTTATGTTTTTATAACCATATCACAATTAATATACATTATTCATTGAAAATTAAGATGAGTTATTACTTAAACCAATATTTAATAATATTAAACTATATTCAGAAGTTCCTTATTCATTTCTTAAAAATAAAAAAGCAAATGTGCAGCAAAATAAACATGCTTTTTTTTAAAAAAAAAAAAAAAAAAAAAGATAAATTATTCATTTATTGTTAAAAATTTGTTTTTTCTTACTCACATTTTTTTCATTATCTTAACAATAGACTTCAATTCAGTCCAACAGTTTATATATTTCTAAAACCAAACTTTGATTGTGAAAAGAAATGTGGATAAAATTATTTAGATCTATTAAAATTTAAAATTATAAAAAACTATCTTTGATTTTAAAAACTTGTTACAAATCTTAACACAAACAAGAACTTTGTCCAGTTATGTTGTGGACAATAGGAAATTTCATTGCTTGTAAAATCAAAATCCAGATTTTTGCTATTTCATACATGGAAACATAGCCTTTTAGAAATTCAAAATGAAAGTTGATTTCAATATTCTAAAAGTAACATTGCATCACTTATTTGAAAACTGTTGGAAAATAAAGGGAGTTGTGTCTGATTTTCCTATGAGCAATAGCAGTTATCTGTATATTATACCAAGGTACATTTGTTTAGAAGAAATGGATATATAGGTCATACAGAAACAAATGTTCTGATGAGTGAGAAAGGGATGGTTTGATCATGAGAATTGCTCTTTATATAGTCTTGTATCATTTAACCTCCTCAGTACAGGAGTAGAAGCCAAGGAAATAATGAGAATCAGATATATTTTTTGGTATAATATACAGCTGGATTATTTAAAGTCTGAAGGGAAATGCTGGTATAGTGTATATTCTGGACAAACAAAGTGAAGAAAGTGCCTGAAGATATCAAGCCAGAATGATTAACAATGTCTAATTTGCTAACATTTGCATAACACAGATCTGCACAACCATAATCAATATGAAATAAAATCATAGATTGATAAACTCTGGGGAGGGGCATGCAGCCACGCACTCCAATACTTATTTGAAAGAACCTTAAAGATATTTAGCAATCGCTCTCACTTCTTCCACAGATATAACCATGTGGTAGGAAGGTCAGCTTTCAATCAAATGTCATTCTAAAAAATTTTATCTCATTAACTACAGATAAGTGGATCATTTAAAGACTAGTCTTTTAGTAGAAATGGACAATAGTTCTTGCTAGAAGAAAGACTACCACCATTCTTAGCACAGCATTTTAAGCAAGTTTTTTTAATAGCTAATTTCTCTCAATTATGAGTACATTTGACCTTTGAAGATCATCCACACAAAGTATCCATGTACAGATGTGAAAAGTGATGGACATTGGTGATGAAAAAGCTAAAATAGTTTTTTTAGAGAGACACCCTAAAATTGAGGAATATTTGATTTATAGTTTCCAATACATACTTTATAAACAATGGAACAGTAAAAATTCTGGAGGAATAACAGAAGATTACATCACAAGCTAAAATCATAATAATTAGAAAATTCCATATTGCCGTGTACAATCAAATGTTTTCATGATGTCAAAGAAAATGGAAACTAGACAATTTCCTAAGGACTGCTGTAATAATTTCTGGAATTCAATTATAAAACAAGGTTTGTCTATTGTGAAAATAAATGGGTCTTTGTAGGGCAGGACTGTTTATATATAAAATACACAAGTTTTTACTTTATTATCATTTTTAAATTAAATATCCACTTTAGACATACTTAGTTAAACATCAAAAAGATTGCAGTAGTAGTTTCCATCTCATTTGTGGCAAAGTATACAGTGAGCAAACTTACCTTTTTATATTATGTGAAAATTCAAAAATTAAATTATTTGTAAAAGATTGAAATAATAATTTACCGGGCTTACTATTAGTTACAATTTATAAAACATCATTGCAAGTCACAATGAAACCAAAAAATGTCTCAAAAGTAACTCCAGTATCCAACTATCAACAGCCCAGCAATCACAGTAATTAATGGAGGGCACCAAATACTGCTTTGTGTGACTATATACTATCAATATAGAAATTATCAATATCTTCAATGTTTTACAAACAGAAATATGCAAAATATTACACTATCAGTAATACTAATAAGTGTAAAATCTAGTTGTCTTTTGTAAAATTTATACACAATGTGTAAAAGCTGGCATGTTCAGAATTGGAGTCAAGATATTTGTGAGGATAAAAAGTAAATCCTAATGCAGTCGATACACTAATCAGACAAATTAATATTATACCTTTGAACTTTTTTTTAAATTACAACTTGAGTTGTAATCTGGACAATTCCACATTTGTTTTAAAAAATAGTGAAAATTTTATTTTAATTTTGGCTACTAAAAATTATTAATTACAGATATTCAAAAACAAAGTTTATCCCCGGAAAAGTATGGTAACAAATTATAATATATTTTTTCAACTAAATCAATGAATGATCTTTTAAATTATGAACACTTTCATTAAATTTTCAAGTTTGAATTTGATAATTTTTTTAATGCATTATTATGGAATACAATAAAGTAGTATCTATGACATACTATTTTAAAAGTAACTGGAGTTCAGAACTAGTAAAATCATAAAACATTATGGCATAAGAAAGTTTGTACATAATTTGGAAATATTTTGAATAGTTTACCCTATACATAACAAATCTTATATATGATATAAATATTCAGCATATACATTTAAAATTTTGGAATCTAATAAGATTTTGGCAATGTACACCAAACCCCTGCAATTTTTAATATACATATCATATTTGTATCAAATCTTAAAAAATGATAAATACAATGAAATTTTAAGAAATAACATTGTCTACATGTAAAAAGAGACCAAAATTTAGAAAATAGACAAGAATAGCAAATACAAAGCTGTTAGTTTGCATTTAAGTTTAAGTGGGAATTTACTAATCAACAAATTTTGAATGTAAATGCAATGCCTTACATCAGATACTTCAGCAGCAACAGTGGTAGCTTCTCCACCCCATGGTTCCGATTGTATATCAGCAGCTTCTTTTACAGGTCTTTCTGATTGAACAGCAGCTTGTTCTTCCTTTTCAGCCTGTTAAGATAATTTTAAACTTAAATAAATGACTAAAATTAAAGTATCTTTTCCCCCCTAGATTGGTTAAGTTTTATGACACAAGGTCAAAGGGCAAGCTGCACAAATATTTTGATTTTAATTAACTTTTTTAAACACATGCAATAATAATTAAATGTTATAATTTTCTGAAATATAAAACTATTTGTATATAACATACTTAAAATATAAAATATAAAAACCACTAACAAAAACAATAACAAATTTTAAAAATTCAAGTAATATGAATAAATTCTACAGCCTAGGAAATAAGTTTCTCTTAGGTGTCTTCCCAACAAATCAAACAAAGTTGAAATATCACTCTTAAAAAATATAAATCTAAGAATTAAAAACAAAGCATGTAATTAAAATATCAATCACAGTAAACAGTTCATCACATTGCACACCAAGCATTTAATTCATTTAAAAGCAAATGAAGAAGAGTAAATCTATCATCAGCACTTCTTAACAGTAAAATTTTTACTGAGATGAAGGATGGAATCGTGGCATAGAGCATATTAATAAACTGCAGGTTACACAACTTGTGCCAGAGAATATATTTACTTATTAAAATTTTTATACACATCAGGTAAGGGAACTGATGCCATAGATGATCATGATGCAACTTTAGCAGCTGCATCATTTAGTTGCCATTAAAACCTATGCAATCCTGGGATTTAACAGAATAATATATTATCCTTTACAGCAAGGAAATTCAATTTTCTGAAAATTCTAAGCACAAATAAATGACAATGAAAACTACAGCTCCTCAATGGTTTCAAAATACTAAAACTGACAGTGTACATACATTTAAAAGAATAACTTAGGTTCACCTGCTGAAGAGAAAGATATATAACTGTTGCTGCAAAAGTGAGAATGGAATAGGGGGTATGGAGGTAGTAGCTAAGAGTAATGTTTTTAGTAATTACAATACAGCCCATATGTCTAGTGTTTTCAAAAACCATATCAATTAAAACTGGTGTATATAACATACTGACAGCAATTTGATAAATATAACCACTGAGAAACAGTAACAGTCAGATTTCCTATAAGTACTGGAAAGATTTGGTATCTAAGAAGATTGTACAAGTCTATTTTCCAAAATATAGATGTCATGTAGAATAAATATGAAATATGATTCAGTTCTAGTAAAAAAAATGGGATGTTGTCGAGTGAACATCACAAAATCTCATAAGTGCAGGAGTTTAAACTATAGAACATAAAGTAAAGGATGAAGGTCAAGCATGATCTTACAATAACAATTGAGAGTCAGCTACATATGTTACAGGTCAAAAAGAAATTGTTAGCATATTGCAGACTCTGGATGGTCAATGTGTCGACTACAACAGAGCATATTCTCCAAGTAAAACGATGAGCAGTGTCTAGTCTGCATAAAAAAAGATTTAGCTGACCCATAAACACAACCAAGTCAATTTGAGATAAATTAGTGACTTATAAACTCAAAGGAGTAACATGTAATCAACCCCCTAATGTGTTTTAAGCATGTTGAATACTTTAAGCATTTGCTCACACTTCTTCACTGATGATAAAGGTCAAACTTTTAGTCAAATATCACTCAACGGAATTTTACTTGATTGACTGTAGATATAGGTGTATTGTTAATGTAAACAGGATCATAGTGGAGAAATAGTTTTCTTGGTGAAATGAGCAAAATTGTTCGAACTAGGGGATAGTGTACAGCCATTCTTAATGTTCTTAGCACACAATGCAGAAAGTTTATTAACAGATGTTTGTAGTTAACTTAATTAAATGCATGTTTGGTCCTTGATAAGATATTGAGGACAGAATCATGCAAAGGATGATGCACAGAAAGTGAAAGTTTAAGTACAGCACTGATGTGTTAAAAACTGCTCTTAAAAAAACTAAAGTTTCAGCACCTTCAGGATGATTAAAAGTATTGTGAAAATAATAATATAAAGTTAAGAACCATGGGAGTGTAAGAATTTTGCGTAAAAAACAGATTGCCCTAAAAGCCAAAATCATATATCCTACTTTGAATATCCCATGTACATTCACATGGCCTCTTGATGCTAAAAAATTGGAAACCAAACTATTCCTCTACACAAAAACAGTTTAGATCTGTGTTTCCAAATGGGCCTTAAAATTAAGAAAAACTTCGAATACTGATCATTAATATAAAGAAATTTAAAAATATGTCAGAAAGCAATGTCAGGTTTTTAAAAACTTTCAAATAATCTTAAATTCTAGTATAAATGTAATAAATAATATAATACTATAAATAAACTATAAATATAATTCAATTAATAAAGTTTTAATATTTTTAGAATTGTTTTCAAATCTAGATAGAAATTCTGGTTAAATATCAAGTACAAATTTATATATTTAAACACTGAATACAATGCGAACTCAAAAAAATAATGAATAAATATTTGGAATATAGTGAAAACAAATACAATTGTATTGTGACATTAAGTATATTAAACTTTAATCCATTAAATTTTCAATATTGATAACTTTTATATTTTAAATACATACATATAAAAATAAGCAAAAAAATATTTTAAAATCTTATTTTCAGTAATGACACAACTTGGAAATGAAAGAACAGTGGTTAGTAAATAAGCAGAAAAATAAAGTTATAAAATAATAGAAACTTACATCTTCTGGATCTCTGTAAAAGTACAAGTCTACCATAACATCCCACTTCAATTCTCGACTAATTGTTCCTCGCATTCGCAATACTTCTCTTGCCAACATCCACCACATTAAACCAATAGAATGAGCCCCCTAAAAAATTAAAAAATAAAAATTTATAACAAAAAATTTTCCACCATTTAAAATTAATGCAACTCAACATTTATAAGTAGTTTACTTTATTATTGCAAGGAATTGCAATATCCACATATCTCAAAGGTGAATCTGTATTACAAAAAGCAATGACTGGAATGTTAACATAAGATGCTTCAGTCAAGGGTTGATGATCAATACGTGGATCAGTTACAACTAAGAGTCTTGGTTCACGGAAGGCAGCCTGAATTTGATTGGTAAACGTTCCTGGAGTGAAGCGGCCAGCAATTGCAGTGGCACCTGTGGCAGAAGCAAATTTGAGCACAGCTCGTTGACCAAAGGGTCTAGAAGAGATAACACAAATGTCTGCTGGATTTTCAATGGCAACAATGGCTCTAGCAGCTAGAAGCAGCTTCTCCCAAGTCTTTTTTAAATTGATCAAATAGATACCTAAAAAGAGAGTTCATACATTTTCATTCTACTTGTATCACTTCAATAACATAGTTTATTAATGGAAGGATAACTATAAATAGGATTTAAACTAATTTGGGATTAGTTTAAAATGAGTTGCAAATCACTTAACATCTGACTAATATATCCTATCCTAAATATCAAACCTTCAAATTGTTTAAAGATTAGAGCACTTGATAATTTACAAGAGTATTAAATTTACAAAATTTAAAATATGCTACTGACTTGTGAATAGTTTTGAAAAGTCTAAATAATCATTAAAAATTTATGACAATATACACAGAACATATATATGCTCATTAAGTTTTTAAAATGAGGAATTTTCAATATTTATAACATTTTTCTCATTTTGAAATCAACAGTTATAATAAAAAATTTAAAAGAAATGAGGAACTTCAATGAAATAAATTTGAAAATTTTCACTATCACAAAAGTAATTTCAATATTTTTCAACTTCATGAAGATCAAAAAATAAAAATGAATTCCTTTATTTTTTCATTACTTAAATTTTAGTAACCTAAATAATATTTAAAGGGTCGAAAATTAATGTTTATAAATTTGTTTGCCATACAAATTAACTTTTCTTCAAATAAGTAAAAGTATGTACATCACCTACTCATTTATAAATTAAAATGAGTCAAAAATAAATTTGAGTGACATTTCATAAAAAAATGTATAAAATTTAAGCTTTTCATTTATAAATATGTAATTTTATTATAATTAAATTTCATAATGCATTAATTTTTTTAAAAAAGATGACTGATCTTAGTTTATTTTCCTGCAATAATGTGAAAAACATCAAGCTAATAGTAGAGAAATCCTTCTAATTTTCCTGAGAGAAAATGAATTGGAGGATTTTAAAAAACTTTGTTGATAAATTGTACTCTTGACATGCAACTGATAAGTATAGAAAAGAATTTTAAGAAAAAATGTCTAGTAATTAATTTTAACCATTCTTTTGTAAAATACAATAAATATTAACTACATTCGCAATATTGTTAATCTACAAATACAATATTAGTCTAAAACTTGTTAGGCATTATAAAATCAGCAAATATCAGTATCATAGAACATAATGTAATCAACTTAATTTCAAGAATCAATAGAAAGAAAAGTTCAAATTTATTGCTTGCTTGTTTGTTTGTTTTAACACAAGGCTTAATTTTACAAAGAACACACAATTAAAAAACTTTGATACAAGAAATTATACTCAAGTGTGCAATCTTAGCTAATCAGAGATTTAAGATGAATAGCATTCTTTACTTTTGGATATTGAAAAAAATTTTTGTTAGATTTACAAGAATTGAAATAAAATACACATTTATAACTATATAAAATTCAATTTGCAGATAATTTCCTGTTCACACTGACTTAAAATACACATTTTTATTATAATATCATAATCAAATATATGTCCATAAGCAATATTTATGTCTATAACTTTTTTAAAATGAAGTATTAATAATCCATTTATAGTAATTTGCAGAAAGCTTTCACCTCAATAATGTTTGAAATAGTATCCTGCTAAAAAAAATTTAATCTTCAAAACTAAGATAAATCCTAATAATTTACGATTTGTAAAAGAGTGCACAAGAGAATTTATATTTGTAAGAAATATTTCTCAGATGCTTAAATATTTAAAATTAAAATTGTGAAATATTACAATTTTAAATTATTAGTTTAGAGCAATTTACAATTTTAACAATAATTTTTGATACATTAAACCATAAAAATAGAACATTTCTAAAAATTATCAACAATAAAAACAATTCTTAAAAACTTACCATCACTCCTCCTTTTAAAAACATATTGTTCCATTTGGAAATCTAAATTCTCATTACCAATATGAGTAGATGAAGCAAGAAACTTGGTGACATCTTCATCTTTCAATGCAAGTGATGCGATTCCTCCCGACATTTTTGTAGCCTTTTGAGTTACGATGGCTAACCTAAAATATCCCAAGCAAAATATAAGATATTAAAGGAGTTAAAGTTTTCGGAGTAAAAATTTGTTTTAAATAATGGAAATCTGTCTACTATCTAAATAAGAAATTTAATAAAAAAAAAAGTTTGCCAATAAAATACTAATATTTATCAATTAAAGACTTTATAAAATCCTATTTGATGGAATGGATTTGGAATGATTTTCAATTTTTACTTTATGTACTGCAACCTAAATTACATCACATTATTATTAATATTTGATTTTTAAAATCTATATTGTCCTCAAACTTAAACTTTCAATAACACAATCTCTTGCAATTTTCAATCTTAAACATCAAAATATCCAAATATTTTATTATATTTACTTATGTTATATTACTTATATAATTTTGATTACATTAATTTTTATAATATTTCTTACATAATATTTCATTACGTAAGAAATAAATACAAAACTAAAGATTAAATTTTACACATTTTAAAAAATTTTTATATTAACAAATCAAAGTTCAAAATATCAATATTACTATTTACACTCAATTAATAAAATATATCCAATCAATTTTTTAATAATTTTCTTTTGATTAACTGAAAAATTACAAATATGTTTAACAGATCAGATTACAAATATGTTTAATTAATCAGATATTACCACATTGATTATTCTAGCTCTAATTTAACACTAAATAAAATATAAATTTAAAATATTTAACTGATTTCATTTCTACAGCCTCCAAATTAAAAAATTATACTTCAAAAATTTTCAAAAATGTAAATTGCTAATTTTTTTTAAATTGCCAATTTGAATTTCACAAAATGACAGTACACATAAAACTAATTAACTTTTAACGTACAACTTACGACTTCACACATAACCAAAAATATTTTAAGATTAAACAGAGTAAGAGCACATCCATTCAATATGTAATAGGCCACATTCACCCTCCCCATAGGTTTCTGAAACAATATGTTACAAATAAAGTCGAGATAAAAATTTCATCTTAACTCCTTTTGGATTATGCTGCATAGGTTTTACTGTCACAATAGCTAAATATATTACTGGTGCAATTATTGCATTTTCTATCCAGCCTAAAAATAACTTATGTGAAAACAGACAGATACTAACATTTTAAAGTAATTCTTTCATATTTAATAGATCAAGATACTATGCATGATACTCAATTACTGACTCAAATGTAGGGTAATGCAAAATGAGGAACTAAACGCCGAAGAGGTACTACATACATTACATTCCTATGTAATAAAAATCATGTAAAATTGTAATACACATGATTTTCACTAAAACATTATTAATGTTTCTTGTTTAATAACATCCTTTCTGAACTATATTGAAATGTATCCAAACATGTTAATATCCCACAAATTTAGCAGTCTATACTAGGATCAAGCCTCTAAATATGAATTTATGTTCGATAGTTAAAATGGATGAAGGAATATCAAATGCACGTATGCAAATGTAACGAAGGAAACATGAAAATGCCGATATAATATATTTATCTTACTAAAGTATCAAAACGTCTAAACAAAAGTACATTTTCATAAAGAGCAATATAAAAATTAAAATAATATATAATAACAATTTTAAAATAATTAACTTTAAATAATATTAATAGCCGGGAAATTATTAAGCCTATTTTCAAGATTTCATACTTTCAAAGAGATTTCCCAAAATCTCACAAAATATTAACAATAGCATTTAATATACATACCAGCGTTAGACCACAAATTAATAAACACTCTTTTTATTGTATATGAACTCAATTTATTTTACCACGTGTTGCCTTACTGTATTTTACCACGTGTAAAACTATTTTAGTATTTTTTTACAATACTTAGAGGAAAATAAAATTAATTTGAATAAAAAACTTACAAAAAAATATTTAATATTTATTATATACTACAATTACATTAATTAATTTATACAATATAAATTATTTACTTACTAGACAAAATGCCACAGGGATAACTTTCGTGTAAGAACGAAATGACGGTTTATCGATAATTTTCACAGTTAAATATTATCTCTACAGTTAAAAGTTTTTTTTTTTTTTTTGCAGATTTTTTTTTACGTTTTTTTTAAAAATTTTTTTACGTATAAAATTTTTAAAAAAATTTAAAAAAAATCAAATTTTTTTTTTTTTTTTTTTTTTTTTTTTTTGAAAAAAAAACTGCATCATCTGTAAAGTTTTAGAATGCATTTTTTCCATTCTAAATTAATTTGTTGAAAATTATATGCTATTTCATTGGATATATTTGTTATAAAGAAGAAAGCACACAAGTGAAAATAAATATTAACACAGTTTAGATATTAAAAATAACATAATGAAACTGAAAATGTAATCAAATAAATGCCTGGATAAGAAGGATCTTTTCTTAAATTGATCTCACGCGTTAATATACGCGTTCTAATCATTGTGTCAAAATACAAACAAAATTTTGTAGTGGTCCCATGGAAACTAGAAAACTACAACTTTCGTGGGAAAATTTACAGTTTGAATAGAACAGATAAAACATGCTTTGAAGATCATTGTTTAGTTACATTTTTAATATAAATAAATTAAAAATTAAACATATAAATAAATAAAATATGAAACTTCTGCGACTTTGCAAATTAAAACATTTTTGATTTTTTTTCAAAATAAAAATGGAGATTTTTTGTTCATTATATGAAATTACAAAGTGTAAATTTAGGTGAAATATCTCAAATTTTTTAAAACCAATTTAGTTCATAATTTTCTTAGATTTCATAACTAAACTATAAACATTTTTTACTAATAATTATTTATTTACCCCACAATGTAAATAAATTTAGAAGAAATTTAATACTTAAGATATTTTTAATTTTACATAACAATATACAACTTGGCATATTTCAAATTCTTTTAGCATAAAATGTATCATAAATAAAGCAAATAAAGGTTGTGAAGGATGGTGGTACAATAATCAAAGGACATGGACAGACAAATAATCAAAGGACATGAAATATTAATTATGTATGTTCAGTAGTAAACTAAGCATAAACCAAACTGAAAAATCCTATCATACCAGTTTTTTTCAATTTTAATTTTTTACAAGAATAAAACACAACATCAATTTAATCTGTAACTCCGATTTTAGTCTTATTTTGCAAATTATATTCAGTTTTTGTAAGAAAATTAGCATAGATTTTAGTAATATTACTTACATGTAAAAATGTATTAATTTGAATACTACATCCAGATTAGCGTTATTTGATTTGCCTTTCATCCACTGAACTCGCACATAGTGATTTTCATTTTTTTGCCTTCCTTGTCAAGAGTGTGATTCGATCGGTGGAAGAAACTCTTTGAGAAATCTTTATTTTTATATAGCTCAGTGTACGTAATAATCCATCCTATTCAATAAAATGTGTTATGAATATTTAGGGACTATAGACCAATATATCAGGGGTGACCAAGACGCCAACCGCGGTCGACTAGTAGACCGCGAAGACATTTTAGATAGTCCACGCGACCATCCCGATAATAACCTCGGATATTAACAATTTAATTTATGACTTATGACTTAGAATCAAGGAATTATTTAAAATAAAAATTTACTTCAGTCTAAAGTTTAAAACCCAAAACAAACTGTGCAAAAATTTACGACTTAAAACCTAAAATGGACATGATGATCGCTATTAAAACATTAAAAAAAAACTATAGAAAGGTATGCATCTCAATTAAAAAAACATGAATTGAGAAACTTCAAAAATATGGAGGAAGAGTGCATCCATAATCCAAACCGAGACTTCGAAGATTTCGCTTAATACTTACTTGTTTTGCTTGAAGAATTTGAAAGAAGATTCGCTGACTTAATTAAGTTGAAAGAAATACTCGATTTTATGGTATTTCCATTTAAAGAAAATGTCGACATTGATGGAGTATCTGAAAATATAGGACATATATAATATCACATCAGTCACAGTCGAGGAAGAAATTGTTAAATTAAGATGGGATATATTTCTTAAATCCAGAGCATATTTAGCGATACTGATTTTTGGAAATTAATTTCTGAGGAAACATTTCCAAATATTTACAAATTGATTTTGTATTTGAAATCCTACTTTGGATCGAGGAATTTTTGCAAATCTGCTTTTTCAACAATGAACAAAAAACAAATATTGGTCGCATTTAATAGATGAATATTGAATTTCGTGTTTATGCATTGCAATAAGCTCGTACCACCCACAATATGATAAACTTGTCGCAGATATACAATGCCAAATTTCAACTAAATGAAGTGAATAGGATGGTCAGTTTTTGATAAATGAATACTTTGATTATTTTCGTCAGTAAATTTTTATTTTGTAAATATTAAGTTTTTTTTAGAAAAATTACATAATTTACCATTTTTTCTTGTTACCGAAAATAAATATGTTCGTTAATTTAGCTCTGCCATTGGTAGATCGCCTGCAATTTTTTAAATGTGGGGTAGAACCCGGACCCCAAAAGTTTGGCCACTCCTGCAATATACATCAAAACTTTCAACTTAGTGATAAAAAAATGGACCTACTTTCGTTTTCACGTGGAAAAGTAATTCCAACTAAGACGATAGAGCTATTAATCTGAAAATCATTATAACGTAACTTCCAACGGAAATGTAGTTTTTAATTTTGTTAATTAGTACATCATTACTGTTTTTTTTATATTAATCAAATTTTGATTACATTAAAATCAAAGCAAAAGTTTAATTCAAAGATATATTTTCATTATTTGATTGTTATGCCTGACTTAAAAAATTACTATTGAACAATATACAAATCGAAATATTTTTAAAAATTCAAAAAGTCATTTATAGTAAATCCTGTTAAAAATTTTATTCATGTGAAATAAATATATTTATATTATAAGAAAATATTAATACAAAATGAAAATTGTGATCTTATTGAAAATTGGGCCAGTATATTATTAATTTCATTTACAAATATTTTATTTGTATATAACTTTTAAATTTAAATTTTAAAATAACAATTCTTAAATTATAAAAAAACAAGTTTTTTTTTAAACCACTAAGTTCTAGTACAATTTTAATATTTTTTTGAAAAGACAGTGTGAGAAAACATTCGCTGAACAGTAAAACTCTATTTAACTATATACAATTGTTTTTTAAACAATAAAAGTATTATTTGAAAATTATTATTATGATTAAAAATTATTAAATGAATTATTTGAAGTCCTTATATTATATTAAATATAAGTTTACTAAATATATCATATTGTAAAATAAATTATTTTCATTTTATAATTATAATATATCTTAAAATAATTAAAAATATAAATAATAATTTTTTAACCATGATAAAATTATAACTATATTCTATGTATTGCATCATTTGATTATCTTTTTCTATGATAAATAAAAAGATTGATTTTAAATTTTGAATTTGATATGTTCTCTAAATTAAATTACCTGATACTCAGTGGTTATATTTGTTATGAAGGAGTAAGGTATGTAATAGATTCTATTAACAGAATTTTAAACTGAATTGTTTTAAATTTGTCATAGTTTGTAAATTCTATAATTTTTATAAATTCAAAGAAAAGCATATTTATTTCTATAATACAAAAATACAATTTGAATTAATTTACAGTTCTATATTTAATTTGGAAATATTGTTTGTTAAGTTTTCAGATAGGTTATTTCATCAGTGTGTGTGTGTATTTATTCCGAATCACTACAGACAAAGACTGTCTATGTAAGAGACGAACCGATGAACCTTTGAAGCAAACAGAAAACTCAGACCATACACCCACCATCTTTTTTACAGCCTTTAATTATACTAATAAATAAATCAATTGAGTAACAATTCTAAATTAAATTGATTGTGCTAGATTAAGTTCAGGAAAAAATTTCCTACTAAAGAGAAAGAAAAAAATAAGCTTTATAAAGTTGGAAACTACTTTTGCTAGACTTATGGTTGTATTCGCGATCTCCAATTCCTCAATTTCTATTTTAGAAATTAATTATTTTCAGGTCTATAAAAACATAACCAAACAAAGAGTTTCTCTATTTTTATTTAAAGATTGATTAAATTTTTAGTGCTAATGTTTCTTTATTGAATATCAACCAAAATTAGTTATTTTATCTGATAACACAAGGCTTATATTATACATACATACATACATACATATATATATATACATATATATATATATATATATATATA
>JAPDSC010114522.1:0-10512 GCA_026290005.1 Latrodectus geometricus
TTCAGACTTTCATATAATACTACAAATGAAAGGAATAAATTAAGTGGAATATATGTATAGAAATTTATTATTATATTTCGTTGAAACTAGAGTACTTTTATATTTTGTTTCTAATATTTATTTATGAAACATTTTATATATATCATAAAATTTAATTAATAATTTTTATGCTTTTAGTGAAAAAATGAATGATAATCCACTGATAATTTCTATATGTCAATTAAGAAATTTTTTTAGTTATAGAAATTGAATTGTTTGGCCTTTTTGCTCAAATTTTTATAATTATTTTATGAATTTTGTGATATCAATAAAAAAATTTCCCCAAAATTTAAAGTTTCAATAATAATGTTTCTTAATAAAGCCTAAAAGTTGAAAAATTACTATGAGAAAGCATGGTAAATTAGGCTAAGCATAAATAACTTTATTAATGATACAAATTTCTGTTATTTTTAATTCAGATTTAAGGGTTTGGTTAGCATAGAGATAAGTTCAAATATCAGAAGATGACTTCATGTTTATTGATATAACTACTAAATTAAAATATTTATTAATCTACCTATAGTTTTAGGCTCATTCTAAAATTAGTTTTAGACTCATTCTAAAATTATTAGTCTGTATAGCATAATTTAAATCGAAAATAAATTTATAAATAATTAATGAATATTCATTTCATTCAGTTAATATACTTATATAATATATTTTTTATAGATGTCATCTTTTATCATTCAAACTATTGCTGATTTTTGGCCCACTGCTATAGCTGATTTAATAAAAGGATTTCAGCCACAAAACATTCCTAATGCTAGTGTAAGTGGTTGTTTACTAATTGTTTTTAATTGTATTCATTCTATCTTTTAAGAAGTATTATGTATAATCAATTAATTCTACAAAGTTCTGAAGGGGAGAAAGAATTTTGAATTAATAAAATGCAACCACAAAATTCGTCAACAGTTTATTGCTTTTAAACTATTTTCAAACTATACTGATTTCCATATTCAGAACTATTTTATAAAATATATATGGTTTTATATTTGTTAATAATCATACTTTATCATGTTGTTTTTATTAATATTTTAAATAAAAATTTTAATTATCATGAGAATTGGCAATTTTGATTTAAAGATTGATTTATATGATTATATGTGCAATGACAATTATTGTTGCTTGATTGATTTCTTTATGTAACAATGTAACAGACAAAACAAGAATTTGTTTTTCATAGACAATGCTTCAATATCAATGTAAAAAAAATTGTATTCCTAATGTCTTAAATGTGTTTTATTAAATATATATGAAATACTTGCAATTAGCATTGTTGGTTAAGTAATATGCTGGCAGCATAATTTTTGTCTCAAATATTTGAACTTTACTATAAATTTTATATTGAGATATAATCTGATGAAACTACATCTTTAACCTATTTAAATGAATTTTATTTCTTAAAATGCAAGTATCATGCAAGGAACAATGCAGAAATATGTGATAATTAAAATATGTATAGATTAACAAAAAAGAAAAGCTGAATAATAATTTCAAACACTTATTAATAATGTGATTATAATAAAATTGTATTTGATTATTAAATCAAAATAAATCAGTTGTAATATTTAATGTGGAAATATATAAATAAGACTCATACAAACCAATATAAAATGATTAAATTCTTTTTTGTGTCACAAAATGTACTGTTTGAATTTTCAGGAAAATCTGTATATTTATAAATGTTCTTATTTCTTGCAAAAAATATTTGTAAGTTATGTTAAAAAATATATATTTCTTTGTTTTTTTACATCCTTTGATTATAAATATGTTTTTAAATATTTCTTATAGCCTCAAGTAATAGCTTTGGTTTTATTAGAGTTACTAACAGTTATATGTGAAGAGGTAAAAATTTTCTTTATTTGAGTTTAGAGCAATTTCCTTGAAATCATATAGCTATTATTGATAAATATAATTTTGTCCCGTATTTTAAAAATTATTTCTTATGATTAGGATTTTTGAATGATGATAATAAAATTTTAATTAATTTCATTCTTTGTGAAAATTTCTTTATTTATATAACTTGTTTTTAGGATTATCTTTTAACATATTTGTGTGTTTAAAAGGTATACTTAAACAAAATTGATATATTCCCATTGGCAAAATTTTGTACTTTTTACTAAACAAGTTAATTTATTTATTTTTAAATAGTAATACAAAGTAAAAATTTATTGTTGAATATTTCTTATAATTTGAAGAACTTTTTTCTGTTACTTTTATATTAGTAGAATGCAGAATTCTTAATTACTTAGTAAAAAGTTTTATTGTATTTTTTAACTTTTATATTTCTTACAAAGGTCAGTAGGTTTTAATTGCTATTTTTTGGATATTGCTCAAAATATTGAAAAAATAAAAATAATTACTCAAGAATTGAAATATGTTATAAGATTTATTATTGAAAAATATATCATTCTTTATTTTAATCTATATGGAAAAGTAATGCTGTAAAATTAATATAATTATATTAAAATATTTATAAGTACATATTATAATTTTAATTCCTATTATGCTTATTAATATTTAAATATTTCTTCCAATTATATTGACTGAACATTAAGTTGGAGATTGTTATAAATTTATAAATAAAAGTACAAACTTAAATTAGCTCCTAGCAAAATCGAATACTTTTCTGTATCAAAAATAAATTGTATTTTCATTTAAAAATTACATATAAATTCAGTAATTTAATATGTGTTTTTATAATTTTAAATTTGTGTGCTTTCAGTTTCAAACAACACATTTGCCCCAGGGGAAAATTGGTATTGTACGAAATGCTCTGGTAACCTCTCTAAATTTAGTCATGGATTTTGTACAAAGCATTCTTTCCAAAACTACAGCTCCTGTTGATTTGTGTGAAATGGCACTGAAATGCTATTCAAGTTGGTCATTATTAGGACCAGCTATTTTAGAATATAAAAATCTTTTGCTTCTCACTTTGGATTCTGTTTATAGAGACGAAATTTGCCAAACAGCTATAGAAACATTAGGAAACATTGCTAATCATCCTGAATCTTCCAAGTAAGTTTGCTTCAAAACATAAGTTTTTAGTTGATGAACTTTTATTATTAAGGAAACGATTATATATCATGAGAAAATATGTATTAATTTAATGAAATTTTAACAGGTTTTATTAAGAGAAAATTATGAGTTTATGAGAAAAAATATTTTTCTGTTGTCTTTATCAAATCTTTTTATTTATTTATATATCACAACGTAGGTATCTCTATATTAATAAATTGCAAATTCCTTTATTCTTGAGATGTAGAAAAAAATTTGTAAAATGTTTTACTTTCGATTTCAAACATTACTTAATACTAAAAGTAATAATTATTTCCAATTTATTAGAATTCCAAATCCTATCTTTTTTTATTTATTTTAAACGTTTTCACTAAATACATATAATTCTCATTGTTCAATCATCAGTTGATGAATTTGAAATATAGATTTTTCATTGAATGTTTAATTTTTAATAAGTCCAATGATGTAATGATAAATTGTGTGCTTAATGCACAAGTTCAAGATTCTATTCTCTGACTGGGCAAGGTCAACTCAGCTTTTCATTCCTTCAGTGAGAAGGTAAAATTGAGTACCAAGCATGCTTGAGAACTAAACACTAAGGAGTTGGGCTAACCACCTTACTGGGACATATGCTTTTCCCCCCAGAGCCATGAATCAAGAAAACAAAAATGAGCATTGTAGGGCTGAGTCCCTTGACTGGCTGTCATGCCACAGAGTTTAGTTTAATTTTTAAAGAAATTGATTCTAATACATTAATCTTTTCATAACATTAATTTTAAAACATATTTTTCTGTTTAAACTTTTTAAAAATATTTGTTAATTATAATAATTAACAAATTAACAAGAGTATCTGGCATAACCATAACACATATTATAATAATATGTGTTATGGTGATGCCAGGTACTCTAGATGTTTTCATCATTAAATGTTGCACCTATATTATATCTTATTTATGTGTTTTTCAAAAATACTATTAAGTTGGATAATATAAAAAATATTTTGTACTTATTATTAAAGTTAAATTGAGTATTTAGCCTTTAACATGTCAATAAATTTTGCCAGAGACCATTCTATTAAGATTGTGCATCCCAATTGTAAATGATAATATTAATAAAAAATCTGTATAAGAGCTTATTTATGTGTTATGCATTCCATTGTTTTGTTCATGTAATTGTTTGTAAACTTTATATTTCTGTAGCAATGCTTTTTATTTTTGAAAATATTATTTTCAGGCACCCGAATTTAGTTTTGGAAATAATTGAGCATTTTACAAAATTTGATTCACTCCTAGAAAAGTCTAATCAGGATCATGATATAGTATGTCCTTATCTCATTAAACAAAGTATAAAAGAAATATCATTCTTATCAATTAAATAATTTCAAATTTTTATTTTTAGGAGAAATGTTCTATGATATATGGTTTAATTATTTGTGTTGCTGAAAATCACTGTCAGTTGCTATTAGACACCATTCTCACTCGACCTGAAAAGAAAGATGTAATATTGAAAATAATAAGTTTTATCCTGGTAAATATAATCCATACATCCATACAAAAATGTTATTTTTAAACTGAAAACTTTCAATTTATCAAATCTTTACATTTTTACATAGGTTTGAGAGATTTTTTGTATGTAATTCAGATGTCTCAGAATTATCTTTAATCTATTCATATTATCTGTATTTTTGTTAATATCTTATACATGAATATTTTCTCCATTATATATAAATTGTAATTATATTTAAAATAGATTTATGTCTTTTTAGATGGATTCTTTTTAATCTCTAACAAAAATCTATACTAATATTTTAATACTAGTTTTTCTTCAATATTTTATCAGCAATGCAGTTCTACTCCTGGACAGTATCCTGTTGATGAACTATGTAGTGAATTAGCATTTGGATTTTGGTATGCTCTTCAAGTAAGTAAAATTTTAAATTGTTATTCATCATTGAAAATTATGTTTATATTTATACATTTAGTACAGTGTTATTTCTTTATGCAGAAAAATATCAGTCAAATAGGAAAGTCTTAGATAAGATTAGATATTGCTGAGTTATATAATATAGAAAAAACTACTATGTTAATGTGCAAATCTAAAGTTTGCTTAGCTTGATTACAAGACAACTTATGTTAAAAAGAAATTTACATGGGAAGAATTCTAGAACTGAACTTTGATGTTAAATAAAATTCATTATTTTCTTTGAAACAGTTTAATTATTATATTTAATCTATTCAATTACATAAACTTTGTATTGGCAGAGAGTTTCCTCCATTTGTATGGTTTCGGTTTCTGGAAAAAATAAATTAGTTCTGATATTCTACTAAAGATTTATTTCAGATAAACAATAAAGTAAAATATGTTTAATAGAATTAATCTATCTTCATAATATTATCAGCATCGTTTTGAATTTACACAATATAAAAGATGTGCTCAAAGTTTTCTTCAATGACATGAGTGGAACAAAATATATTTTAAAAATTCTTTACATAGATAATTTTTATTTTGTAAGTTATAAAACTAGCCAATTTTTTTTAAATGTTCCCTCTCTTATAAAAGGTGAATCAATGTTTATTTTCTTGCAAAATTCTAATATTGTTAACATTTTGTAAAGGCATAGGATAATTCTTTTTACCAAATTGGATTTTCAACTCTAAGAAAAAAAGATTTATTATGCTCATAATTTAATTCAAAGTTTTATCTTATATTTTCAAAACTGGATATTTTTGCATGTGATTGAAAATATATGTATATTTTGGATTGTTCAGAAAGTCATTTTGTTTTATATGAAAATGAAAAACGTGTAGCAAATAAATATTTTATTGAATTGTATATCATCAATTCTAGTTCAATACCTTTTACCATCTTTCTGGTTGTAGTATAATTTAATACTCATAAAATGGTTGGTTTTCACTAGCAAAAAACTGATTCAAGTGGGAAAAACGAAATGACTTTCTAGACAACCCTATAAGTGAATTAATCAAAAAATAGTTTTAATTTTTTAAATAATTAAAAATTTTGAGAACACAAATAATTTCATGTGTTCTATTTTTATAGGATACTATTATGTCAACTAGTGAACGATTTGAAAGTCTCTTGCTTATTTTTTATCCTATTTTTCAAGCTTTATTAGATGCTTACCTTGTAAAATTAAGGTATCCTCCTGATGATGTATATAAGAGCTGGAAGCCTGGTAATATAGATTTTAGCTGTTTTGTTTTACTTTTTATTATGAGTGTTGAAATCTGATTGTCTCTTGATAGAAATTTCATTTAGTAGGTTAATTAGTTCGGCTATCATATTAGTAATTAAGAAAGTTAAAGACTTGACTACCTGAAGAAACTTACAGATAAAAATCTGTAAGTTTCTTCAAGTAAGGATTTTCCAAATTTAGCTTGTATAATAATTCTAATATAAGAATCAGTTGCTTTGTATTTTCTAGAAATTCTTCCTAGATTCAAAAATCAAGTCTCAATAGAAAAAAGTTTATATTGCTTCTGTCTTGTTGTATTAAAGAGCTATAAATTACCCATTGCCTGAGCTATATTCTTTTATCTTTTAGATACACTGAAAATGATCTTGGTGTTGTAAATAAGAGTTCTTCTGTTCACTGAATTTGATAAAATACAGCTCCCATTTTCAATTAAAGTTTTAAAATAATTTATTCAAAATTGCTAACACTATTTTAAAAAAAGAAAGAAAAAGAACAACAAAAATTATAGTTAGTTTTGTTATGCTGGGCATAAATTCCAAAATAAGATCAACTATTTTTAAGTATCCCAGATCAAACCTTATAGATGAAACAAAGCATTTTATTTCAGCTTTAATGTATTGTTTTTATTTTCATTCTCTTACTTTTTACTTCTTATAAAATGTTTTTAAACCTGTTGTTTTAGTTTTCAAAAATATGTTTGCCCAAAGTTCAGCTTAAATATATTTTGGATTAATTTAATGGTGGGAACAACTCTTAATAATTGTTGTCTAATTTTTGTACTCTAGGTTTATTTGTGTCTATGATATGAGAGCAATAGTTACAACATTTAAGCATCAAAATTTCTTATTACTGACATTAGTTTGAATTTAAATGGTTATTTTTTTATTATTTGATTTGTGTTTAATAAATGATTCGGTTCTCAGTATTTCTTTACTATTAATTTCAATTATGCCAAATATTAAATATGAATGAAACATTCTATTCTGTTTAAAATGAAATTACCATTATATTTTACTAATACTGTATGTGTGTTATAATGTGTATTAATAATTGCTATAAAAATTTTGATTGTATTACATGAGCTGTAACTCTTATGATTTATACATAAAATGCATTAACATTCTAAATATGAAGTGAAAAATTCGTCTATTTTAAAATTTTCCTTTGTTTTAGATGAAAAGGAAGCATTCCGTTGTTATCGCCAAGACATCGGAGATTCTGTGGTTAGTATTTTTTAGAATGTTATTGTTAGTAGTTTTTTACCATATATTTTAGTTACATTATGCTCACAATATTTTCATTTTCCAGATGTATTGTTATAATATTCTGAGACAAGTAGCTCTAGCTAATTTAATGGCTCATTTAAATGTAGCAACTAGAACTGCTATAAATAATCCTTCCCAGTGGCAGGTAAAATAATAATTGTTTTAAATTTCATTGTTTTATACTTTTAATCTCTTTAAATAAATTCATGCCCTTGTAGTTAGAATTAATCCAGAAATCTACTATAGAATTTATAGAAAATATTGTCAATCCAACTTAATGTATGCAAATTTATCAGTAAACAGAGCGCAAATACAATTTTATTCTAAAGGTAGGATTTAATAGTTTCAAGCATTAAAGAGTTTTACTGAAAAAAAGTTGCTAATTATATGTTCTATTTTTTATGAGCAAGATTTTGTAAATTTGATATCTTTTAATCTAGAAAATACAAATTTAAAAAAGGAAATAAATGGGCAGTTTTCCATTTCACTAAAATGATCATTTTTCAAAACAAATGATCACAGCGCTTTTGTCCTTTTTTACAAATTCAAAATTATTTTGTATGAAATATGTCTTTATGTATGTTTATTAGAATATGAAAATAAACTTTTGTGAATTCATTGCTATCAGATTTTTATCATATCATATAATTGTAAAATTCAGGAAGAAAACTAGTGATTTTCCAAATAATTAATATTTCTTCAGATGCTTGAATGAACTTTTGTTCACTATATCATTCTACAAACATTGCTGATATTAAATAATAAAAAGTGAGTACAGTGAAGGAAAAAAAACTATTGTTAAATTACTGGCTATATGTATCTAATTGTACTTTATGATTTTATCATTCAATAAAGGAATAAATGAAAACTTTAAAAAAATAATTCTATATATTTTGTCTTTCAATATCACAATGAATGTCATAGACAGTTATTATTTAATAAGCAGTATTTAAAAAGTGCCCAATTTTATAGATGCAATTTGAATTATATATTGATGTATATTACATAAACTCATTTGATATTGATATGAATAAATTAACTAGCCAAGGACATATTCATGAAATATTTTAGGAACTTAAGTATTTCTTTCTTCATGTCACCTGTCACTTAGACTTTTTGATAGAACATTCTCATTTAGGTGTATGATGTTTTGCATATATTTAATTCATTTTACTTTCAATTTAAATTTGACCCTGTAATCTCATCAGATTCGTAATCAATTGCAAAATTATAAAACATTATGTATTATGACCTCTCATTTTTATTTATTTATTTTGATATATTAGTCCCTTCTAATTACATAAAAAAAGTTATTATTTTTAATCCCTGTCTTCATTAGAGACTTGAATTTAAATCCTTTATTTTTTTTAATGTAACTCCTATATTGTTTCATTTTTGATGTTGCAATTTAAAAATCAAAATTTATTATTAAATATATTTGTTTATTTTTGCATATGAAATGAATACAATCTTATGTTGCAATTTATTTCCATATATATGTATATATATCCAAATCTTGTTGCAAAAATATATTTTCCTTATTTACATCTTAATGTTAGCATTATCCATATATATTTTAATGAATTACTGTTTATTTAAATTGTAAGCATTTAGATTAAGTTCTACATACTCGTCTTCCAAAAAAAAGTGATGGATGATTTCTTATTTTCATTTAGAATGAAATAGGAATTAGACTTACTCCTTAATTTGGATGTCATTATCAATTTTTTCTCATGTGTGTTCATAATTTATTTATTGCAGTATTTGGAAGCTTGCCTTTTCGCATTTAAAGAAGTTGCAGAAAGTGTAGACATAAAAGAATCTTCTTATATTCCTATATTTATGGCTCACTTACAAAATATTCCTCTTCAACATGTAAGAGTAATATCTGCTACAATGGAAGCAATAGGTATTATTTTGTCTTAAATAATTATTTGAACTGTACTAAAATTACTGTGTACATTGTGGGAATAATTATCCCTCTTAGAGAAAGGCGTGTTCTGAAAAGAATGCAAGATTAGTTATATTAATTCATGCTTGTATAATAATTTAATGGTTTATTGTATTTGTTGCCTTAGGCACTTGAATAATGCTTTAGAATAGATAGAATAAAGAATGTGTTTCGAAAAAGGATATTTTATACCTTAATGTGTTTGCTTAGTTTGAAACTGAAGCAGTTACAGCATTTGTTTTTTATAAACATAGTAATTTGTTGATCTTTAGGTTGTACTACTCTAACTACTAATATTAGTATCATTTACTAATATTAGTATCATAAAAAGGAAATACTCAAATAAGAAAGTTTGCCTTTTTTATTAATTTATTGTAAACAGTGAAAGTGATGGAAACTGTATGATATCAATAATGTTTGATAATGTTAATTATGTAAATATTTATATAATTTAATATTTATATTTATTAACATTTTGACTCTATTTGAAGTTAAGAAGATAGTGCAATTTTTCTTTTATTTATTATAATACCAAATTTGTATGCAATGAAATGAAATTTGTGATTGGAATCTTCAGCGAACTTGAATATCATATTTTATATCCCTGTGAATTCAAGCTTTTTTAAAATTCTTTCTGTGACATTCTTCTAATAATTATATGTAAGATTAAAATATTTTATGTAAAATTTATAAGTTATTACTAATTTAAATTACAGGGTTATTTTTTCAGGAGATTTTTATATATATACTTAAATAAGTATTTGTTCTGACACTGGGATTATATTGAAAAAAATATTGATTCATTACATTATTTGATTTTCAAATATTTGTAAAGACTAAAAAAGCCTCTCAGATGGTAATTTATGCAATGGGCATTAAAATGCCTTCCACTTGTCTTAAGCTGTTACAATTCCTCTTAGTGTCAAAGACGATTGTTGTTTTAGGGCTGCAAATAGTCAGGCATGTGTTATGGGTACGAAACACCATCTATCATCTCCCCTTTTTCAAATTTCACAAGCTCTACA
>JAPDSC010114525.1:660-52131 GCA_026290005.1 Latrodectus geometricus
ATATATATATATATATATATATATATATATATATATATATATATAGTTTTTCATTCTTTTCCATTATTTATATCATTTTTATTTCAGGAACTTGGGTAACATTTGGAACCCATATATCAGAACAAGTAAGTCAATATATTCTTTGCATTAATATTCTTTATCTTAAATTGATTTTAAATTTATTTGTATAGTCAGATAATATAATTTGATGAAGTAATTTTAATTTATTTTAAATTTATCTATAAAGATTTCCAAAACTGTAAATTAAGTTTACTTGATATCGTATGGTAGTATTAATAATATATGTATTTTGAAGTTCATATTTCTAATTATTCAATTAAAATAAGAAATTTCACCTTTGTAAAATTTTTACATTTATAATCATCAAAATTGTATATATTACCATGGATTAAAAGGAAGACAGCGTTTTTCATAGGGGAAAATCACAGGTTTGATCCCGGCATCTATTGAACAATTAGAAATGACAGTTGCTATTTGGCTTTTGATATGCACATTCGTCGTGATGAATACTTAGATCTTTTCTTGTGAATACGGTTAATTGTCTAAGAAAAATCCTCAAGGAAAATGATAACATGTGGAGACTCATAAAAAACTTTTTCTTCAATCTTCGTCTGTTATTGCTCCATTAAGAGGTATCGAAATAGGTATCTAAAATCCCGATAATCTTCTATATAATTTTTCATTAAATTTCTGACAAAAATGTTCCATTTTTGCACATTAATATGTGTACCATTTCCAAATACAATTTTATAAAACCGGTTCCAAAACTCTACCATTACGCTGTACAGTGTTGTTCGAATCAATTGCATCAATCTAATGGCTGATTTCAGGTACTCAAGTTGATCAAGAACATCCTACTTTTTCTGTCATTGATGCATCCTTGTAAGGAAAATCCTTGTATGCATTGATTAAAGTCCGCATTGTATGATGGTCATTACATCCCAGGAATTTCACTGCATTCAATGCGATCGAATGCTCAACAAAAGTCTCTCCAAGCTAAGTGAAGACGTCAGCTGTTCTATGACGATGAGACATCCAGCATGAACCGGTACCGACGTGCCATAATGAGTTTATCAGCTTCAGGGCCAAAGCAATTCTCGATACTTTATTCCTGTCATCATATCATAATGAATATTGGACTAATTATTATGTGATTACTATTTCACTAGGTATTCTTTTCTTTTTAAATTTTCAACGACATTCTTGTAAAACCAGTGAATTACTTCGGTTATTCTGACAAAATTTTCTCATGATGAATTATTAGTATTCCAAGGTTATATTTTCATATTGCTTGGAATTTATTTCCTGTAAACAAGTGTTCATTTGATATGTCAATACATATAGTATTACAATGTTGAAGAATGATATTTAAATCTATACATTTGAACTTACATTGAATATTTTCTATTATGTTTTTGTACCACCTTGTATATATTATTTAAGAGATTTTTAAATTGAATACTTTTGCTTGTTAATTAATTCAGTGTTCAAATTTTAATTTAGTGAAAAAATACATATGTTGTTTTGTATTCTTTAATCTTATTTTATATGAAAACTTGAAGAGAAATTCAATTAATTAAATTAGAATTCTCATTTAAAGAAAATTAAAATTTTACTGTTGTCTAATATATGATTATGTCTTTATATATTGGTGTCCATTTTCAGAACTTCTCATAAATACAGCCACACTACATTTAATTAAATAGAAAAATGTTTTTTATAACAAAATATAGTATTAAAAATTTTTTTAACCAATCTAATTGATGAACATTGAAGTACCTTTTACCACAGTTACAAACAATTATGAATGGAATGTTACATTATATAAAAATCGTTAAACATGAATCTAATGTACAATTTTATTTTGGGAATTATGTTCATATATCATTTACCATAAGTGTTTATGATAAATTTTACATTATTAATTAATGTTCAAGTTTGTCAGTGATTTCGTTTTTTCAAGTTAGTATTTTAAAAGGTTATTATTTTTTATGAGTTTTATTCATACTGAAATATTATTGAATCAAAATATTCTCCATAATAGTCTGATTGTTGCAGACCAAATCTGACCTGAATGTCTTAGTTTATGTCTATTTTTAAAGAGGAGACTGATTATAAGATGATCTTTTCTAATGATGCTAAAATCAAAAGATGCTTCCGATGAATTAAAATGTAATCATTGTTTACGAAATCCTCCAAACTAATTTGAATGTCTAAACTTTACACAGATGGCGGAAGATATTGTATCAGTAGCTTACGAAAATGGTATCAACTTATTTGACACAGCAGATGTTTATGCAGGAGGGAAGTAAGTTTCTTTTCTTGCTATATTTTTGTTAATCTCTTTCTTATTCAGTGTATTGATAAAAATGAGACTAAAAATTTAACTTTACAATTATCTTTTTTATATTATAAATTATGTATCTTTTTTATATTATAAAATTGAGTATAAATATATCCTCCAATATTCAAATAGATTAGTGTTAGAGCATTCCTTTTTGCGAAATTTTTTCTTTCAGTGAATATTTTTTTATTTGTTTATAATATTTTGTATTTAAGCATTGTATATTGTATCATACTATAGTTTCAAAAAGAATATTGTCAATGTGTTCTGTGATGTTTGTTAAAATATCTGCAGAAAATTCTTAGTTTTAGTCACAATGAAGTGACGCAGTAGTCATCAGACTACTATATGACTTGCAAATATGGGGTAAGAGTTTTCCCTGCATATTCAAAGTGTTAGTCTACACCCGACTATATCCTCGACTAGTGTTAACGCAACTAGACGGAATCTCTATTAATATCCACTCTACGCTCTTGATGTGTTTACAGTTACAGGAGTCATGGACTTAATTTAGCTTTTCTGTCGAGTAAGGATTAGCAACATTAATAACAACACAATCAAGGGAAAATAATTATTTGGCGTTCTCTATTTTGTCCTTAAACTCCACACCAATGTCCCAAACTTCTCACCAACGATTAATTGTTTTACGTAAGCTCTACTGAAAAGTTTGTAATTTGGTAAATATGGATAAAACAGGCCATTTATCCTTGATAAGAACTGGCCATCAAATATTTAAATCTTCACGCACTTTAGTAATCATAAAATCTACGTGAATTAAACATCAGTTGCATTAGTTCAGACATGAGGTAACATAAAGTTGTAGCACCGACCCACCCGAAGGTATACGGTGAGTCAGACATGAGGTAAAATAAATTAATATATTCTGCAAAATTGTGACTTTTCTAAAAAAGAAGATGCATTCAATCTATTCAAAGCTAATTGGAACTTAGTTGTAAGATTGCTTATAAATGAAAATTATTAGTTAGATTTGTTGGAATAATTGTTTAAGTGGGTCAGACTTTGTCGAAGAGAGGAAACCATGATACATATTCATGATTTTCTCTTTTGTAATAGATTAATAAAGCAGACAATTTAAGAAAACTCATTATGTGTTTCAAACATTGACATACCAGAATCTTAAGCAGCTGGTCAATTCATAAAATTACGTTAAAGTAATACAGTAGATATTTTATAGTTAGTTTGGAATGATCTTGAAAATTAAGATAACTTTCGGATATAAAGCAAATTATATTTTAATCTATGAATTTATATATTTTAAATTTTATTCTCAGATAGAATACTTCACTTGATATTCAGATTGTTCAATCACACATCTATGCTACAATAGCTGACGAGCATTAATGTATAGTGTATGTGTATCGGTTATTAAATAATATCTATGCACACCATATAATTTCGAACTTAACTAAATTTTATTATTAAATTTTAAGAAAAATGGCAAAACGTCGCCAACACAAAATCTCTGAGAGAGAACTGGTTTCTGAGCTCGTTCTTTCACATCGTCGGGAAAAACGTGAACTGCTCTGTTGTTCCTCGAGCGCTTAAATCCGAGGAGATTGGTGTTGCCAATCTTCAGATAGAAAGTTTTTCTAGCTGCTGTTGCCAACTTCCGAGCAGAAGTGTTTCACCACAATGTTATAAATGTTTTTTTTCCATCAACATGAATCTCTTTAAAAGGTATCTGAGCCTTGTTAAATATAAATTAAATATTTTGTCAGTCATTTCATGTATTCTCTACTTTTTAATGTGAACTTTATTCACTTTATGTTTAAATAGATATGACGAATTATATTTTCCCTAAAGAAATTTTATCTTTTTGCTTTTACATTTTTGTATGTTTTAATGTTTAATGATTAAACATAAAGAAATAGAAAATACAAGATTTCTCAAAGAATAAATCAGAAAATGGTCTGACTTCCAAATTTTTGAAGGCAAAAATTGGCGTACCGATTTGCTCAATCACTATAACAAATTAAACAAAAAATTACAAGGAAAGAACCCATTTATATAGATAAGTCTTGGGGTTATCTGAAATAATTTAAAATTCTGCTTTTTTTATTTTATAACTGCGTGACGAAGAACGATTCAGCTCACTTTCTATGTTTAAAATGCATGTCACCTATGAGTAAGAATAAACTAGAGAATAAACAGTCAGGTGTTGAAGAAGAAGAAGAAAAAACTTCACGCAGAATTTGAAACTAGGTTTCAAGATTTTAAGAGTATTCAATCATCGCTAGATGTTTTTGCGTTGCCGTTTAATGAAGACTGGAAAATTTATCATCAGAATTGCAGTTGGAAATTATTGAAAAATGCAGTGTAGTACTTATTTAAAACAATTAGTCTTAAATTCCACATAACTAGATTTTTATAGAGCACTGCCGAAAGCTGAATTCCTAAGGGTGTTTGCTCACGCTCAGAAAATTATGGCGATGTTTGCATCGTCTTATGTGTGCGAACAGACTTTTTCGACCATGAAATTGCGGAAAAACTCAACCAGAAACCGACTGACTGACGAACACCTTTTCGCACTGCTGAAAGTTGCTTCGTCACAGATGGAATCTGTTTTCGAAAATATTATGGAAAATCAAAAACAGTTCCATATGTCTCACACGTCTAATATGTCAGGGCCTTCGAATAAAAGTTAAAATAAATATAATTTAAGGTAAAAAGTAATTTGTAACATTTGTGTGTAATGCTGTAGTGTTTTTATAATATTATGATTAAAAGCTTTAATACAAAATGCATTTTTTCTGTATTTCTGTCCCTCTTCAAGAATTTCTTAAACTTTGTAGTCCCCTTTAAAAAAGTTTGCCCACCCCTGGTTTAATCAATAATTCATTTTATTGCAATATGTATTATATTTCGTAAAATTTAAATTAATGAATTGCAATCGTATATATCTTTGCTATAAATGCTTCTAAATTTAAAAATTAACTAAATAATCATCATGAAATAAAATATTTTAATTTGTATCAATTTACAGCATATTGATAGATTAATTAATTTCCTTTTTAATATATTATAATTAAAATAAATACTACACACAAATAATTAGTCAATTTTACAAAGAACATATTTTAAACTTTCAATACTGAATATTTATTTCATTTATTTATATATATATATATGTAAGTATATATGTAAACTACATTTTAAGGAATTATGAAGTCTGTTCTCCATCAACCATTGTGGAGCGTAAATCTGCAACTACTGCATGACTATCTGCGACACATTCACCATAAGTTGTGTATTATATATTTCTCTATATGTGACAAAAGCAGTTCAGTTCACTCATTGACTTCGGATAGTTAAGGTCAACCTTTTAATACAACCTATCTCATAAGACTTATCCTGAAATCTAAGCTGGCCATTTAAATCATTGAATCTCATTTTTCCCAAATCAAGTCATAATTGATTCGACATTGTGATAGCTTCAATAGTCGTATTGGAAATAACAAATGTCCATTCCGTAATGCTACCTTAGTGTTGAAATCGCATAAACATCCAGAAAGGAGAAGTAGATCTTGACAGTCAATCTATAAGATACTGTAATCAAGATCCGTGGAGGTACAAGAAGAATCATCATAAAGGGCAACACCATCTCCTCATAACTTCATTGGTCTATCATGAACTACAGATGGCAGGAGATATCTTCCTGACAAACGTCAAATTTAGACTCTATTATGCGAATTATAAATGGGGAACCTTGATTCATCTCCCCTGAATACAGGCTACACTTTAATGATCGAACAAATGGGATTCTTTACGGATATAATTCTCTGATACAACAGGTCTTCCGAATCTCTTGGTACCCTTTGATCACGAACCTTTACTTTCATGAACTCCTTCACATTTTAGCAGTCACCACCTATATACCATTTATTATTTATTTTCGCCGTTTACAGACTACTAATGATTTTGAGCTCATAAACTCACTGGAAAAATTGATCAGACATTTCTGTGATAACCGACAATGACATTGTTTTAAAATCCGAGACCTCAGAACTGCATGCTTTTGTGCCCGTAAATGGTTATTTACTACACTTTATGTAAAGGCAATGAATATGACACATATCAGGGCCGAATTACTTTATTTTCCCAAGTATCTAATTATTTTTTGGTACATATATAATTTATTATATATTTTTCACAAAATACATTTCTCTTTCTACAAAAATTCATCAGAGCTGAAATACTTCTGGGAAGAATTTTGAAGAAGAAAGACTGGAAGTAAGTAATTGCTTATCGAAACTAAATATATAATTTTAATATTTTAATTGTTGATGCTAATAATTATTACATTATTTCAGGAGATCTACGTATAATGTTGCAACGAAGCTATTTTGGGGTGCTAGGTAAGTTTATTTACATCGCCATCTGATTATTTAATATCTACTGTTATTTTTGGTTCTTGAACATAAACTTTTAAATATAAAGGAATCTCTCCTTAAATTTATATTTTGCACATAGTAAAGTCATTCGCTTTTCATTTAACTTCGAAATTGTCAATTTCAACGGTAAATAATTTTGACAATTGTAATATTTTACTTTAACACTATTTCATGTTCGATATATATTCTGTTGCCAGATACTTGACTATATACATGAAAGGTTATTACGAGATTTATGATAAAAAAAACACCTTGTATTGTATACCACAAACTTAATCGACACACTCGTAGAGCATAGAATTTAATAAATAATATTATCCTAGAGGCCAATAGTTAAATCCATTACCATTATAAGATCTATATAGCTTCATGTTTAACAGCGTATTTCCTTGGAACAAATGCCAGACAGTTGAAACAAATAAAATAGTTTGACAAATGTTTTTTTTTCCCCTCAGACGAATATTTTAAGCTTCTCTAGTGTGACTTTCATAACTTTCATGTTTTATAGTGCACTTTTATTGCTGTATCATGCAATAAGCATTGGTGGCATATAAATTTATATGAGTTCTTATTCTTCTTGTTTCTGGTCAACTATTTTGCTATTGTGTTACTTTCAACGCTTCCATATCTTACAGTATACTTTCATGTCTGGACCAGACGGCAAGCAGTAATAGCAAAAAAAATGATATGAGGATTCAGTATTTTTATAGTTTCTGACCAAAGAGTTTGTTATTGAATTACTTCCGTGGCATATAATATGTTTACCTAATTGTGCCAGTCAGTTTCAGTGGCGGTGGATAAAATAGCCAGAGAAAAAGTTTTCTTTCAATTTTGAAACGATTGTCATTTATTTATTTTATTTTTGGAAACTTCTTCAAGACTGCTGGTTTAAAATGGTTTTTCACTTATATTGACCACAGTTTTTAAGAATAACTCCAAATGAATAATGATGAAGTAAAATTATTCATTTTATCTCTTTGACACGTCCAGTAAACATCCATTAGGAATATTTGACGTCCAAATTTCCTTTTCAATTTCCTCCACCACTTAAATATATTTTGCAATTATATACTTCCTAGGAGTGACTAAAACTGCTAAAAAGCTTTGCCTGTTTCTTTTATACCTTAACTTTAAGTAACATATTCTATGTAATTCAGTAAAAGAAAGGTTGAACTTTTTAAGATTACTGTAACTTTTTAGACAAAAGTGTCTTTCTCGTGTCCGATACGCACCAAATTGTAACTAAAACCAATAAAATGCCATCATGCTGAGAAGATCTATTCACATGAAATGTTTTTAAGGATTTAATGTCCCTTCGTTGATGTGTTGTGGCATGGAAAGTCTAGCTTGGATGTTGTCATCGTCACATAATTATTGGTCAAAATGACGAAGTGATTGTGTGTGTTTACCAGCTTTAGTCTGTAAAAACAGGAAACCGGAAAGATATTGGAGAAACACATAATGTAACCTGAAATCCCTTATACACTGCTTCCACGTTATTCTGATATCCGTAAATCTGATCCAGTTTATTATTTTTTTCGATATAATCAAACAATTAACGTGTCTTGGTGTCAATCACGATAAATTGTTCCATACCTCTTATTATTCATAATGAGCTCCTTTGCGAGTGTTATGTTATGAAATAATTTCTAAGCACCATTGCATACATTTTTCTCAAACATGAGATGTCAAATAATTTATATCTTCAATGGAATTTTTCGTCAAGTGTGTTCCTGTGGGATTCCATGTCATTGATATTGCTTATTTTATGAATTTGGAATGTTTATAGAAGATTTTTTGGGATATCTTATTCAACTTTTCATCAATAGGCATTTGATTTTTTTTCTAATGATATTTTGACTCAACATATTGTACGTACTGAGAAATATTTATCCAAATAACAATTAATTGCTTTCTTAATCTAACTACCTTAATCATTCGATTTGTTTCATTATTATAGCCATACTAATTGAATGGTCCAATTTTTTGCACTTAAGTGGGTAAGCGATAGTCAAGAGATGAGACACATGGTTTCATCAGAATACATTTGATAAAGATGTACAAATAAACTTTAAACTTTTCCATCATATTATATTAAATATTCATAGCAAATGAATGTATTTCGTATAAGAAGTTAGAATCATAATTGAATGAGTCAGATGATTTTAACGTTTTTATCCAAACCCTATTATTTAATTTCCAGAATTGTACATTTTTGTGAAAAATTAACTATTTATTTAATTTGCATCCAGCTATGAAATAACTTATTTTTAAAATTATAGTTTAAATTGATAAACTAATTTCTTTTCATTCTCAGCAAACTATTACTTAAATAGAAAGTCACAAAAATGATTGCTTATCATATAAAGACAAAAACTCCTCAAATCTACACATTTATGAAAAAAATTAAAAATTTTAAATACCAATTAATTTAAAATATTTTAATAGTTTTTGTGTTATACTGAGAATAAATTTTTTATATTTTTATAGTTTGCTGAGGTATATTACGAATTGCATATTTTTTTATTTAATTTGATAAATTTGTAGCTTAATAACTCTTAAACTTTTAGTGGACTTAAAAATATTACAGGTGTAGAAAAATTTAATACAATATCAACAATTCAATGTCTTCATTTTATGTAACTAATTTAAAATGAATAATAATGAAATTAAAATAAAAATTAAAAAGTTTTAAAATTATCTTGCATGCATAGTTAAAAATTTTATTAAGTTGAAATGTTTGGTTGGGAAAAAGCATAATTCTAGATCCAATTTTAAAGTAAGTTTGACTCTATAGCCAATTTTTACATAAAACTGATGCAGAATGATGAAAGGGATCATTCATCACTCAGATCAAATATTTTTAAGTTCTGATGTTTTTTATTTTACCTGTCGTAAAAAAAGAATGATGATTTTATTTAAAATAAATAGTAATACGCATCGTTAACTACAGTGAAAATTTAAGTTCAACTTTTGGTATTTTTTTTTTAATTTATCATTAGTCTTTCATAAAATAATTATGTTTATATGTGATAGTGCTTTGACAATAATATTAAACAAGTGATTCGAATGTGTAATAATAGCTTGCTAAGCAAGACGGCAACAAAACTGCTGTTTTATATTTGTATTTAAAATTTTATAGCCGGAGAAAAAGTTATTATTTTAGTATGTATGTATATATTATTGATGCTTTTGTGTGATGAATACATGTATCCTTTGAAATGCAGGATAGGAGAACATAATCCGCTTCTTTGCATTGTGTGTTTTATTATTTTAATGCCTGTGTGTTGTTGTTGTTGATTGTTTTTAATTGATGTTCATGAATAGAAATGTTTATTGTTTTTGCATCTAAAATGTGTGTTTCTTCCGTTTTTCTATTTTTTTCTTGTCTCTAAATGGCAGAGGGGAGACAGAACGGGGATTGTCAAGGAAACACATAATCGAAGGCAAGTTTGGGTAAAGCTAATTTTCGAATCTTTTCGAAGTTCTGCATTTTGCTTTTGCTTAGGACTTTTAACTTGAGAAGTTTGTCTCGCATCTCACACTTACCTAACTTTTCGAAACATAGTTTTTTCTCTTGCTTTATGCAAATTTCATTGCACGTTAAATGTTATGCTCTAATTCGAGTATGCTCTTGCATGATATTTTTTTTATTTCATAAAGTTTGCATTACAGTTAAATAAATATTTGCATGTCGTACGCGTTTTTGCCTCGGAGCATGTTTATTTGCATTATAAATGAATTAATGTTTTTAGCAACAATTCATTTTCATTCGATATTGGCATTCACATGTAGCAAAAACTAAAATCTCATAGAATGGTATATTTTCATAAAAACAAAATAATTCAGTCAATGAAAAATAAATTTCAGGTTATTGAAAATAATTAAAAATTTCTATTTATGTAAAGGTAAATATTCATTAAGTCTTTTAAATATTTCCACAATGTGGAGGGGAAAATTTATCAGCATGAAAGAGTTAATGTAAGACACTGATCATACGATGCTTGTTGACTCCACGAAGAATTTTTTGTAGATAGTGAGCCACATCGTAAGGGAAAAAATCGGAGAACTCCAAAACATTTATTCGGACAAATGCACATACATGAAACAGAAATTCAGCAATTTCTTCCTGATTTCAAAAGTGACTGAGATTGAACCAGAGAGCTTCTACTCCTAACAGTATAGTCATTAGGTCATAGTGAGTAAAGCAGGCCTTATTTGATACCCCATATTATATAGCCATCACACCAAATTGTGCTGTAAGATCTTTGAACATGTACCACATATTATTGCCTTTCAGGAGAACTTTTCATATACAATAGGAAATCCTGCGTCACATGGCAGGAGACCCCGAAAATTCCAAAGTGTCGATGTGTAAAAAGAAATACAACGTCCATTTCTCAAAATTACATAATGGCTGAGATCAAACCTGACCATCCATTTTGTGGAGCGCAACTATACCATTAGGTTACGATGAGCTATTGTTTCAAGTATTGAACTCATTCTGAGCGGTATGCCCTCAATCATTGTTTATCAAACGGTTTTCGTTTGGCAGTTATCTCTGGAAAAAATCATAATTAGTCAGAGCTTTAGAAAATTTGTTTATATAAATGGAAAGCAAATTTTTTGAATTTTCTGCACGGGTAACATTTTATTCTCAACATTCTTATCCCTTCACATTTAAAAAGTTTTAATTACTCCTCAATATATATGTCTGATTTGGAAATATAGTTCAGTATGAATCAACTTGAAAATCTAAGAATTGATCATTTGTAATTTTAAATTTGATTCATTTTATGATCAAACAACATAAGAAATTTTGTCAGAGTTTTTTCTATTATATTGGATTAGCAAGAATTTTAAAGTCAATTTTTTATTTACAAAAAATGAACTTTAATCAGTCAGATATTTTCATTCTGTTCGATGACCTTTGCTTCGTCCAATTTCACAAGTTGTTGTCAGTCAACATTTATGTTGATCGTTCGGTTGTATGGAAACAGCTCAAAATACACACCTTTGTAATCCCACCAAATTTACAGCATGGTCTTTTTTTTTATGCAATTCAGTTTTTGATATGGACTGTGCTGGTTCATCCTGCTTGGACCATAATTTTTCAATTTATGTTATTGTTGACGATACATTTTTCATCGCCAGTGATAATTCATTTCAAAATAGGGTAGATTGCATTACATTTGAAATGCGTATCACAAATAATTATCGGTTCCTCGCGTTAGGTAAATTTCTTTCAATTCATGCGGAATCCAAATAACAAGCTTCTTAGCAACTCCAAGACGTCTTAGATGATTTTTAGTTCCTGTTTGTGATACATTTAACTATTTTGCAGTTTCTCCACAGTTATATTATGATTTGATTTAATCATAGCTTTCATTTTTTCATCATCAACTTCAAAAGGTCGATCAGAATGTTAGTCATCTTTCAGTGAGAAATCTCTAGAACAAATTTTTTTGAACCAATTCTGACTTGGGTTCTGTTAAACAAAGATCCTACGCTGCTGTTTTGTCTTTATCAAAACAAAGCGCAAGATGTGTCGAAAATGTTTATTTTTGCACTCCATGTTAAAACTGACCGTAAACTGAAAGTAGTAAGTAAAATTTCACGGAATTTGTTTCTAAAGTAACCTAAAAGTATCAACTACCGAATCTCAAAAGAAAAAATTCATTGGCAAAAGAATAACGAAACAAGCATAACGCTATCTATCTACTTTTGCAAACCGAAAGCACGTTCTTACCAACCCAATGGATTTAAATTATGCAAAGAAATTTAAGTGCGCCTCATGATATTTTTTAAATCACAGTTCATTCTGCAATGTAAATGCCTTATATGAATGAAAGATTTATGATATTTAAAAATTTACAGAATTTTTCATACAAATTTTATTTTTGACCATTTATTATATTTGTAGAAAAAGCCTAAATAGGAGAGATTATAATAGATGATTTGACTAGTGCTTCCGTTTTGGCTGTGTTACGCAATTTATTTTACTTTTTAGCATTTGAAATTTTTTAATATTGAAAATTTCGATAATAGTAAAATACTTAGAGTTCTTTCTCATAGGGACTGTGTTACTATTCATTGAAAATACTTGTTTAGTTTAATTAGAATTTTAGAAAATAAGTTCAACATGGGAAGATGCTTTTTAAAATTCGAAGGTTAACTTAATAACTTTTTATTATTCAAAGGTGCATGCATTTTTATATTTATTTAAAGTTATCTTATTAGTAAAATTCTGAAAAAAGTGTGTATTTTCATCACCTAATTTTTTCTGAATGCAACCCACATAACCAAAAGCAGTTCCCGTTTTTCCTTATAATCTCAAACCATTATTATCGAATACTAAATGCCTTCTTTTGATAACATGTTTCACTATCACTACATCATTCACCTCATGCTGAAATTTGAAGCTGATTTTTCTACATACATTTTCACTTTTTTTTCATATAGTATAGGATATGAAGAAAAATTCATAATAGAGGAACTTAATATTTTCTATGGTACTTCTCTAAAATTCGCTCAAAGCTTTGTGAATGTCAGTTCAAATTCCTCATTGATTCCTCATTTCTTTGTTTCCCAAGTTCATGTTGGTGATACTCAACGAGACTAAATTCAAAGCACTTTGAAGGTCAACTCAGCTGCAATATTCAGCCTTTATGCCTTGAGTTTCGTAATTTACCTCGTTGATTTTCTTAAGATTAATGTTGAAGACTTATGTAGACTAGCTTTTGCAGTATACAGATGCATATTCCACAAGAAAAATTATGTTTTTTGTTTTTTCTAACTGTATCTTTGGCTTTCTAGACCTCAAAAGTTTTAATTCAAATTGAAGTTAAAGTCTTGTGAAGATCAATTCAAGCGTATAATTGAGATCTTGTGTCGTTGGTTTTCTATTTTATATCAAAGGTTTTTATTGGTATTGAAGTCAAAGATTTGTAAAAACTAATTCATGAACATCATTGAGCTCTCTTGTCTTTGATTCTTTAGAATATCCTAGAGATGCTTATTGAGACTCAGAACTAAGCTTTGTAAACAATTAAACAAATTAGGGATTAAAACTTCGTGAACGTCAAATGAAGTGAAGTATTGAACCTAATGTTTTTTTAACTAATTTTCTATCATGAGATTTCAATGAATCATATCCTTTTTACCTTGCAATTTGTCATTATGTACAGGAATGAAGCAACCACAAGGAAAATAAAGTGATCAATCAGTAACTGACTTCCTTTTATTATTGTTTATAGCTGCTGATTTACGTTTAATAACGATTGAAAAATGTAAGATCATAATACTTCTTTCAGATAATAATATATAAATAGTTTTTACGATTATCTTTTTTTTTTAAATTATTCCACGTGTCAATACTTATAACCTTGATATTATCATGAAGAAGAGAATAATAGAGGAACATTTGACCTCATAGTCTTTTAATGTTATTCAATGGTTTTATATTTTTATGCTTCTTGATGAATTTTATTTACATCAGGCATAAAAATTAACTGACTTATTTATATACACAACTTTTTAACAACATTCATATGAGTTTTAATCTCATGTAAATGATCTTACTTTCCTTTTTATGGCTACATATTTTATTAATATTTGTTGTTTACACTCATGAATGTGTTTAGGATAGCATTTCTAGGAAGGTGTTGGTTTACGCACTTCTTTCCGTGATTTACTAACATGCAGAACAATGCAAATTAATGCCTATAATTTTAATTTTTGAAGAATACAAATAAGGTAATGTCTTTCACCGCGAAATATATTATCTGCAACTGTATATAATTTTTTCACACAGTTTTTACTAAATGATGCATTTTCACCTTGGCTCTATGAAATATGGAAAAGTTATGCACACTATCAGTCAACTGCTTTTAATGCTCAAATTATCCTCCTCAGTTTAGAATCTGCATGCTTGAGTGCTCTTCAAAATTAATTATAATCAAGAAGTTTGCATATTTTATTCTTGTTTGAAATTACTTATTTTTTGTCCAATACTTTTAGTTCATTAAAAATATGCGTAAATTCACTTTTAAAAATAAAATATAATTTTGTCAGTTATAATTTATGTTACATTTTAACCTATATGCATATAGTAAATTTTTTTTTCTAAAAATAATAAATAAAATCAGTTTTTTTAAAAAAAAAAATTTTGTATTCTTTCAAAAAAAATTGTTTTTAAAAAAAACATCGATTAAACTTCCTATTTTGATATAAATTATAATATTTTCAATAGTAAATTTTGAAATTTAAAGTTAATTTTTATGTCTTCTTAATCAAGAATTTTTAACAGAAATAATATAATTTTAACAGGAATAACATTTCTTTCCAATAATTTCTTAAATTAAAACAAATTCTTGGAACTATTTTTCTAAATCTTTACATTATTTAATTAAATACATATGTTTCGTTTCCCTATTCAGTTTTTATGGATTTAAAATAATAATTTCTAGCCAACGCTTTTACTTTTTAATCAAAATTAAGAGACAGTTGATTTACTGAATAAAATATACAAGAACATAATAAACAGCTTTTTGGTTGCATTTTTGGCAGTAATGATTTCAAAAATTATTAATTTTAAAACACTTTAAAAATAATTAAAAGTTAATCATTTTTTCAACATTATATCTACGCAATTAAAAGTTTTAAGGTATCCTCATATCAGAATATTTAGAAAATTATATTTACTTTTCAAAATAAAACACGTTTAACTCTGAAAAACACTAAACTATAAGCGAAAAGGTAAGAAGTGATAACTTATTACAGTTTTAATATGTGTGTTTCAAATACTCAAAAGTTTTTTCATTAATAATTTAATTTTGATTATTTTTTAATTCTTTTTAAGTAATTTTCTTATAAATTTTTAAGTCTATGTACTTCTATTGTTGTTCTTTTTTACACTTTAGGATTACAGGCTTCTTTAGAGCGGTTACAGTTAAATTACGTTGATATAATTTTTGTAAATAAAGCTGATCCTATGTGTCCAATGGAAGGTAAGTTCTGTTTTCCTTTTTTTTAAATCAAAATTATGCCTTAATTTTTTTGAAATGTTGCATTATACAGTCTTAAGTATTTTTACTATTGAAAATTTATCTTTCATCTAAATTTTCATTTTTAATCAATGCAACCATTTTTAATCAATGCTTAATTTTAATCAATTCATCTCTCTGATAATTATTTTTACACCTTGAAGCTAATTTTTAATTAGTTTCATCTGTAAAGTTTTTAGTTGCTATAACAACAAACACATTAGTAATATGATTAATTACCTAAATTTAAGAGATAGTAAAATTTTAGTTAATAATCACTAACAACAAAATAACTAAAAATAATCAAGCTTAAGATTTAAATTTTTTTATTGTATAATCTACCAATGTATTAGAACTTCTGTTGTCATATCCGAGTTAGCAACTGAAATTTTAGCGCTCTGGCTTTCATTTGGACAAGGCTTAGTTGGGATTGGGCATCGATTTTTGTTGCGTTTGAACCTTCCAAGTGTTGTTTGGTACAAAATGAAGAAAAACATTCACCGCTATAATTATCACTCATCGTTCAACAATCGCTCAATGAAACTGTATCAAAGATTTGAACCAGTAGCGTTTATGTATCAATTTTTAAAGAAATTTCATATAATTACAAGTTTAACTCATGCACAAAAATAAAATGTGAAATTTTTTAAATTGTTTGAACAAATACCGAAGCTGCTTCAAAAGAAAATTATGTTTTAAAAATTTATAGTTATATTATAATGCTTTTCATAAATTTGAAAAGAAAAAAGATAAGATCAGGTAGATTCTTGATAAAGTCTTTTATAAGAAATTAATCAAATCTCAATATAAAAAAAAACGCGTTTTACAATTTTACCTTAAAAACTATATTAATATATTTAGAAAAATTTTAGCCATCCTAAAATGAAACCAAATTATTAAAAGTTAATGAAATTATAGAAAAGAGACTAAGCTGTGCCTCTCTATAAAACAAGCTTCATCTAATTACAAATGCTATAAAAGACGTGAGAAATAAACACATTGTTTTAAATGCCTTATGAATTATAAATTATTTGTTATTTTCGTTATATTGAGACTATAACGAAATGATTCTTTAAAAATATTTAATCAAATTACAAATATTATAAAGGAAGTAAGAAATAAAAAAATTAAAATTGCAATTACCTTATTGATATTTCTGTACGAACATATTAATATTCCTCAAAATTATTTTATTGTGACTTTACATTAATCATCATTTTCAGTAAGATGTTCTGAGTCATGATTTACCCGCCTTTTCTTGACGATCACATTACACGACGTTGCATTTAATCCTTGATTACGTTATTCGAGAGAAGGAAATTTTAAAGCACATCAGTATAAATATGTGTATATATTCCATGGGTTAATCTTATTTTAATTCATAGCATCAGTTTGAAAATCTTTTCATGAATTTCTGATTATTGATTTAAATATGTTCTTAATTTTATGATCTTATAGGACATGATATCTTTTCAGAGGTTGTTCGTGCCTTCACCCACTGTATTAACCAAGGAATGGCTATGTACTGGGGTACTTCTCGATGGACAGCCATGGAAATCATGGTCAGTGTTTTAACACCTAAAATTCTTTGGGAAAGTAATACTTTACTAAAACATTCTTTGAAAATATAATAATTATATAAATATGAGTGTGAAATTTATTTAACTTCCATGATCGAAGATTTGTTGAAACAATTGAAATTTGTATATTGTTCTAATTAGGAAACGGGATCATTTCAGTAACAAGTAATAACAAAGATAAAAAAATTAATTTTCATTCGTCTGTTTCTGGAATTAGTTTTTATTCTTTGCAGTTCTAGTCATATTATTATAGTCATATTCGAATAAACATCCATTTTGATATCTAAAAATTAATGGGTTTCGAATAAAATTTTTGAAATTGCAATAACGTTTTGACACTGTTTATTTCTTTTGAAGCCGATGAAAATTCCCACTATGAAGCAGTTCAAACTGAGTTGGAACTGAGCTTTAATACAGTGATGAATTTTTTTCAGCAACTATGTACATTTGATAGCTGTCTAATATTAGTGACCCTATTTGTAATATTATATAATTTTTAACATAATAAACGTAAGTCTTTGATATTAACAAATTACAATAATAATTGAATGAAGAATATTTTTCATTTGTGCTGTAAGGAAGCTTATTAATTTTAATAAAGAGATTATAAAATATGGGATATAAAAGCATTGTATTGTCATATCAGACAAGATTCTTATCTAATGTAATACATTCATACCTCATTTTTAACGCTTAAGAACAAATTGCGAGACGTGACGTACCGTCACAGTAAAAAATTAATGAACATCACTTTAGAAAAAAGCGACACTCTTAGTGCAATCTGCTTTGCTGGCATTCATTCAGAATTTACTTTTATGAAGCAAGCATGAATTGTTTTCACTTGCTTTACAAAAAGAAGGCGAAATTTGATAATCAAAATTTATATTTTCTAGTTTCTTTTAGTCAGATTTTTTTTTATATTTATAATATATATTATAAATTTTCATTTTTAATTTTATGTAAAATTATTCTTAAAAAGTTGGTTTTGACTTTGTAGTGTGATTACAATTTCGGAGAGGAAATGCTCGTATTCGATTCCACCCATTAATGAACAAATGAATAACTGAACAATCTAATGGCTTACGAAATAGTAGAAAATGATTATAAGGTATACAAATATGGGACTTATCTTTGCTTTCTTAGAGAACATTTCAAACATGGTGTGTCATATTCATATGTCGTCAAGGAGAAAATCTGGAAAACTTCCAAACATTCATTCTAAAACATATGAAAGCAAATCTCAGAAAATATAATCTATCTTACATTAAAAATAACAAAAGTTGAGCTGAAAATCTATCCCTCCGAATAACAGGATATTATTGATAAACCATGAAGAGACCTATGGAAAAAATTATACAATCTCCAACTTTACCGATATTGCTAGTAAAGGGATATTGGGATTTTGTTTTCTATATACATGTCTTTCAAGGAAGGTATTAAGGAATTAAGGAGTTTTCCGGGTTTGATCCCATGTGACACGTTGATACAATACACTATTTATGAACTTTTTTTTTCATAAGATTATATGCAGTAAATTCTAAAATCCTTAGTAATAATCTTTAATAGTTAATTTGTCCACTATCCGAGGTCAAAATTCACATTCATGAAACTATAATGTTATTTATTTTTTTAAAAATGTACATGTGTGTTTGATTATTTTAAAAGGGTTTGATACTGGGTAGTGGACAGTCCAAGAGTCAAATTGTTTAAAGGCATTATTTACGGCGTAAGTTGTGTTTCGAGAGAATGTTGCATAGGTAATGGGCCGTATTTACATCTCTCAATAGTTATCCATGCTCATTATACTAAAAGCATTTCTAAATATTTTGTTCTTCCAGGAAGCGTACACAGTGGCTCGCCAATTTAACCTCATTCCACCTCTCGTCGAACAGACGGAGTATCATATGTTTCAACGCGACAAAGTAGAAATCCACTTACCTGAATTATTCCACAAAATAGGTAAGAACTTCTAACTTGTACAAATATCGTACAAAATTGTTTTGCATCAGATCTTATATAAAGTTCCTAAGAATAAAAAATATTGTTTTCTCTTTATTCATATGTTTTTAATATTTCTTATGGCATCACTGTAAAAAGCAAAATAATTAATGTGATACAAAATTGAGATATTAATGACAGATCCGATCAAGCATTCGTTAATACAAACTTATGAGAAAATGTTCTTCAATCATTCTTAAATATAAGAAGAATGATAAGATAATAAGAAGCTTATTATCAATAAAAGAACTCATAATTAGGCTAATTCAAAGGACACATAATTAACTTGGTAGTATAATACCGGACTCAAATCAAAACAATTTTATGGCGTTAAGAATAAAGTGTGTTATATTTTAAATGTAAAACACATATAAGTAATTTGTTTAAAATAAAATTGTTAAAATGACATATTACACGAATCTGTGATCAATTAATTATATGGATGTCGCAGCTTCTGTAGCGATCTTAAATACCATTAATGCTTCTATTACATATTATACATTTTTTTATATGATGCTTCTTTAATCTGTTTTTCAGTTTCACACTGTATGCTTTGTTTCCTTTTTATTTTACATTTACCATAATTTATTGTCTTGTTGATGTGCATTTTTCATATACATCATTATTCATATCTCGCTAATTTTTCTTACTAGAGGTTTATTGTATGAAAATTAGCAAGTAATTTTATTACTCGCTAATTTTTATACAATAAACCTCTTTTTTTAGTTACGTTTAAAATCTCTAAGCGTTATATTCTTTCCTCCAGGTATCGGAACAATGACCTGGTCCCCTCAAGCATTTGGAATGTACACAGGAAAATTTGACGAAGGTGTCCATCTCCTCTCCAGAGGTTCAGTCAAGGTCAGGGTTGGTATTTCTTTTTTATTTTAGAGGGTCTGGTAATAACAATTTGTTATTAGCACATAATTATTTCATGGATTTTAATAAATGACTGACATGAAGTGATATAATTTTCTTACAGTATTTCTTGATGGTTTCAGTTATTCAATTTACATTTAATGTATAAATTTTGTTTTGCATTTGTAAAAATTTTATAAACTTACTTTATTTGAAAAAATAATATTTGTGTTCCTTATAGTATTCTGAATTGCTCAGTCTCTTTATTATTTAAATAAATTATTTTAAATGATAGTGATCTACTAAATTTAATGTGAACAAAATATTTTTCTCCCTGTCAAAAGGAGAAAAGTAAAGGTACGGTGTGAAGGTGAGGGCATGATTTGAAATAAATATTCGAGGTAAAATTTAGTTAAAAATTATACTTAGCATGTATTTATAAAATAATGTTTTGAAAATCTATTTATGATTCAGATTAAAGGAATTGATTTTCAACGAATTCATCCTTAATAATTTGTTGGCCAATGTTCTAATAAACCTGATTACACTCAATTTTCTTATACAAAAAAATTAATTTCGTTTATCGCTTTATAACTTGTTTTTGAATACTAGAGCTAACAAGAACGGGAGTTCTCACCTTAAAGCAAATTCCAAATTTCTAAATGTCAATCCCTCTGGGAATTGATCTCATGAACAGATTAGAGAATTAATTACATTCTGTTCCAAACCTGATTATTTAAAAAGGGATTGAATGATCAAAGAAGACATTTCGAAGATAAAGTGACTGGGATTATAATAACAAGTAAGTGTTTGGTCTATACATGCCTTAATGTTTCTATTCACATAGCGCAAGATTCAAGATAAAGCACTAGATTTGAGTCCTTCTTTAGTTAGTACAACCATGCCTTAGGAGCCGTGGTGGCTTGGCTGGTTAGGGTGTTATTAGAAGGGCATTCACGTTATTAGAGGGAAATGAGTTCGAATCCCGACATAACCAAAGATCTGTCTTGTTCACTAATGAAGGCTGGAACACGTTAAATTCATCGTAGTCACAATGTCCCCCTTGTGAAATGATACTTCTGGGGGTGTCAGGCGAAGTATTGGGTAGTCCTCTGCTATGTCCCTATTCTAAATTACGGAGACTCCCACCCAGAGCCCAACTCACACAAGGCTTGGTACAGGAAAACATGCAAGAATATCTAATTACCAGTATTTGAATGTTTTATCAATCGAGGTTAAAGCATTACTTTATACAATTTGCTGCAAAATATTTTGAAACAAAAGAAATATAAATATTCGCGAATACAATGCACAGAACTTGAATATTGATTGGAATCTGAAGAAAGGACACACTTTGGAGTATGAAAAAAAGATAAAATTATGATTAAAAAGATCAATTATACAAAGGCATAATTAAGAAGATATATTGCATTAAAATAAATAATATATATTATTTTGGGATCAAATTCTGGGTAAATATTTAAGGTTAGAATATATTCTTTATATATTTCTTTATTGTTATTTTTTTATACTTGGAAAAATCTCGTTATCCACTTTTTTTGTACTTTTCTCTAAGAATAATTTTATTGATTATAATGTGAACAAAACAAAATAAAATGTAAGATAAATAAAGATATGTGCTCCATGTCTCCTTCAAAAAAGAAAAAAACAGTTAATGCTGATACAAACTGAAATAATATTCTTGATCGATCATTTTTGACAATATTTCGGAATATTTGGAGATAATCCTTGATAAAAAAAATTATAATGGTTTTTTCTTCATTGAATTCATTTTATTAACATCCTTGAATTGAGAGTTGTATCATTTGAATGATTATGTAACTTATTCTTTGGATTTGCTAGAGTTTATCAGGAGTTTCAACAACTATATTATTTAATTTTAAATTTTATTTCGTAGCAATTTCTTATGTAAATGAAATTTTAAAATATTTCATCATTTATTTGTTTCGAAAAACTAAGTTTATTTGATGATAACATTTCTGCTACTATGATTCCTGCATATTCTAAAAAATAAAATGCAATTTACTTTAAATTGGCACTATTAAAGCAGCAATTAAATGTATTGTCTCATTTTGGTCTGTGAAAAGTGTTTCTCTCCTAAAATGCTCCTCAAACTATATTAGAGATAACACAAATTATTTGCAAACAAAGCATTCAACACTTTATATAATTATTTATAAGCTTTGTACTTTTAAATCTCTTGTTGTTGCAGCTGAATTTGTCAGTCATAAAATCATTATTCTATGTAACAAAAATGTTATAATTATGAATGAAAGTTTGTAAAAATATCTTTAATTTACAGTTAGTAATATATAAATATATATATGTGTGCACCATATGCATTAACTCTCATATATAAATGTACAGCCGTTAACTACTCTGTAATGGAGTTATAACATACTTTCCTATAACATAATCTACCAGGTTTTAGTTTTATCAGTTTCTATCTTCTTTCAAGAAGACAAGTAAAAGTAATAAGTTGTTTCAAAAACTCTGGAGAAACATAAAAAATTTATTGATCTCTTAGCTAATTAAGCAATAAAATTTTATACAACTATACATGTGTTTGAAGAAGAGATTGAAAATAATGAGGAATATAAAATAAAATCTATAACAATGTGTATTTATAATTGAGGTAGTAGTTTATATTGTAAAATTTTAGCTTGTTAATCTCTCCAGAGTCACTTTTTATACCAAGAGATCTGAACCGATCAGCTTTAGAAGTTTAAGAGTAAACCTAAATTCCTAAAATTTAAAGACCTTAAGTTTTTTTTTAAAAAAATAGATTCCGAATAACATTTATTATCATAATACAAAGAGGAAAACTGAACTCAGGAAATGTTGAAAGATAGGCCGTAAAGCAAACTATATCGTCTAGTTGTTGGACATAATCTTAAGCTTATGTGAAGCAGAACCAGTCAATTAAATATTTTTCTCTCTTTAAGGAGAGGAAGATATTTAAATTTTATAAAAGTCATATAAAAATTATGAAAAGAATGAAAATCATAAAAATTATGAAAAAGTTTGGGGTGATTTGACCTGTTAAGTAGAAAATCTGCTTTTTTTATATTGTTTTTTAAACTTTATTGGTAACATTTTTTGATAAATGAACTAAGGAAATTAATATTGAACTTGCTTTTATTACAAATATTGTGTGAGTATGTTTTGCATTTTTAAATGTCTATTCTGTTCCTCAAGTAATTTACCTTTCTAGAATTTCACCATGCTGCAGGACAAAAGCGGCTGCGCAGAGGAGGGCCGAAGCCCTCGTCACCAATCCAAAATCCAGGAACTCTCAGTCCTAGCCGAAAAAATTGGCTGCACATCAACACAACTCACAATAGGTAAGCTCAAAACAAGCTTCATCGAATCGCAATGCGTAAGAAAAAAATTAAAAACATTGTTAGGTTAATCCATTATTTCTTTTCTTTAGAAAATAATGGTTAATTATCATTGTTACAAGAAAAAAGAAATTAACATGTCAAAAAATGTTTGATTTGTTTTCCCAGAACAAAAATTAATGGCCTAAATATTAACTTTAATTTCCTTTTCTTTTGAAACAAGAATTATTTTTAACTGTAAAAAAAATTAATTTATTCAAGATCAATAGACTTGGAAATCTTTTATTCAATATACATGGAATATTATATTCTATTATATTTTATATAAATTATGCAATCGGAAATCTCATTTTTTTATCATTGCCGACTCAGACTGAAGACTAAGCATTTAATTTTTTTTATATTTTAATTATTGATATTTTTATGGGTATCACATAATTAAATATACTGTATTCTTAAGACTAGAAGATTCAGGAACACATTCATAATTCTTATTCATTGCTTTTTCTTTTATCAATTACAGATGACACTAAAATCATTTTCTGTTTGTTAAGAATAATAGTCGACAAACTTTTGTAGCTTCGAAGTTACCTCATAATTTTAAATCCTGCATTAAATCAAATTGTATCAACCAAAGGGAAAAATACCGATTTTTTTTAAATGTCTTACATATATTTACTGTCAATAAATTTACATGATAAAAATCAAATGAATTTCGTTTAAACTGTATATAGCAAAAGCAAATTAAAATTGGACTGTACATCTGACATAATTTAATTGTAGATAGTAACAAAAAACAAACATAATAAGATATTTTTCCACCAGACTCAATAAATTTAATTTAATTAATGAAAGAAATATTTTTTGTTATCAAAAAATTTTTAATGTTGGGAGAATACATAGTGGCTCCTTTCAAATACAGTTGTCCAAGTTTTCATTTGTGACTGGAAAATAAATCTTACACAGATAGGTAGAGCTAAGCAATCCCTCAATTTGAAACAAACTTGGGCCAATATTGGATATTTTTCTTCAAGAAGTAGATGCTAAATATTTTCAGAGCTTGAAGAAAATTATTCTACATAAATATCATTTTAAAAATTAATTAATTCCAACTTTACAATAGCATTGTCTTCCTGAAATTCAAAATATCCCATGACATAAGTAGAGAGATCTTCGTGAATCTCTGTAAAAGTTATATACGAAATAACATCACGTAATACGAAATTTTAACATCAAATACGAAATAACATCAACGTACTGATTGTTATTGTTACGAAGTGTTGTCGATAGTTTTGTTTCAAACATTCAAAGTATTTGTATTCACTTTGAATGGTATTTACCCTTAGCTAATTTCAGAACAGAATTAACATATGAAATTATTTAGTCAATATATTTTTCTTACCTTGAAAATCAAGTTAAATATAGTTAACTATTCGATGCCTGCGAGAAACATAAAATCCAGCAGCAGAAACAGGTCTCTGTTTCTGATCTGATAATTTACGAAAAAATCCACCTCCCTCTTTTTCACTCATAAAGAGGACTCATATTATGCAGTCAACAATAAAATGAGGCTGACAATGGCATTTGCTCAGTATGAACAACCTGTGTTAACATATGTGTCAATGGAAGCTATCAATATAACTAATTGAAACATTAACAGGATTTATAGAAAATGATCCAACATCTACTAATATCTTTCGATCAACACTTTAGTTATCAATTGTTTAAAGACTCGAATCCATTTATAAACTCGCTTCAAGTCATGTAACTCAAGTTAGCTTCAGAGGAACATAAATATATTTGAGTGAAAAGTAGTTACCAAAAGTTCTTATGCTTTTTATGGAACAAAATTGTTAAACATAAGTCTCAATCACCTCATGATAGCAAAACAAGATTAATTGATTAGGGGATACCGTAAACTATCTGACACCCTAAGCCATATCAGAGGAAGGACTACAGAACTTTTAATGTATATAAATTCACTCAGAAAAATAGTCTTCGGTTGAATTATACCTGTTCATGGAACACGTTACATCCTAATATATATACATGAATACTATTTTTAATTTATTAATGTAACTTTTATTTTTAGTTTTTATATCAACCATATTTCCTGTTTCGATTAAATTATTGAGAGTTAATTTATCTAAGAGAATGATTAATATATTTTTGTGCAAGATTATTTCATCATTTTTAATATTTTTTAACTAAATAATAAACAAAATTCTATCTGATTTCAGCTTGGTGCCTGAAAAATGAAAATGTTCATTGTGTGTTAGTAGGAGCTTCAACACCTGAGCAACTGTATGAACACTTACATGCCCTTCAGGTATGTCGAACACTAAGTCCATGAAGTAAAAATTTCAGCCTAAAAAACTAAATAATGTTTTTTTATTTCATGGCTTCAAACTTACTTCCCTAAGTCATAGTTTTTATTTTTCTGTCTTAAAATCATTGATGGTATTCTTAATTCAGAAAATGCTTATCGTGTTAAAAGGAACAAACATATTTGATAACCCAAGTTTAACTAAGGTGTTCCATAATGAAGGCAACTTTAGGAAGCTAAATTCCTTTTGTACTGAGTTGACATCTATAAATATCACACAGTTTTCATTTGTTGACACTGTAGCTAGCAGTTACGGAGAGGAGAATAGCTCAAGAAATATATGCCTTCTACATGAGAATTCTATGGAATAGTTTCGCAACAGAATAATCAGTATTCTATATCAGAATGAAAATTTATTTACAAATATGAGGAATGTGGTGGAAAAATATTAGAGTTTACTTATTTGGTGCATAAAGTTGTATAACCATTCAACAGAGTTTATTCATATTTGTTGCTCAGAGATATAATTGTCACTTATTTGATGCATTACGTTGACAAAACATTTCACAATGTTTGTGAACAATCTATTGTGCAGAGATATCATAGATGATTTTTTCGGTCCAAGCATTCCACAGTCTTCGAGAACAGCTTCTACACAACATTCACAAAATTTGTAAAATGTTTTCCTCGTGACATTGTGCCATTGTGAAAAGCTCAATTCTTATGTATATAGATGATGAGCTAATCCGTGATTACCAAACTCAAATATAATAGATGAAAATCGCTTAACATTCAGACTTGCCAGTTTATTACAAGAAAACTGGCAGGTATTTCAAATGTTGTGTTTTTAATGTAATGTTTTATTTTATTTCAACACGTTAATATACTAACTTACATTAAATGAAAATACTTTATGACTATTAATGACATTGTTTGCTTTTTTAATCAAAAGCAACTTCTAAAAGACATTTAAAAAATATATAATATTATAAAGTTTCAAAAATACGCTTATTAGGACAGTAAAATACTAATTTATTAATATAATGAAACAAAAATGAAAAAAAATAATGGTTTCTGTTTTTTGGAATAAAATCCAATTTAATTCCAATAAAAACACATGAACAAAAATCAAAATTTAGGGTAAGGTTGTTATATTGTATGTAAGTATTATGTAGTACGAAGCTATAAAATAATTTTTCTGAGGAATCTATTGTGCATTAGCATATAAGTCATTGTGATTTGGTCATAAGAACCAGTTTAAGATTATTAAATATGCCCAGAAACTAAAAATGTAAGGTAAGGTTGAAATTTCAAGGAAAAAAGATGTCATTCAATTCATTGCACTTATTATGAATTTCACCAAAACTAAAATTCAGTTATACCATGTCAATTAATATACCTTCTACTTAGAGAATAAATCATATTGAATTGCAAATGTGAATTTCAATTTTTCTCCTTTTAAAAATAATATTGATAACACTAAGCTAAAAAAAATAGCAGTGAAGAGTAGGCAGAAAGATTTGAAACCACTATTCGATGAAAATGAATCTCAGTGGCAAAATGAACTTTCCCAGCAACAAGGAACATCATATAAAAGGATTTATAATCGTTCAAAAGGCAAAACTGTAACATGACTGTAACATGAATGAACTTATCTTAAATGTAAGAATCTTAATAAGCTACGCAGAAAATCTCTTTAAAAATTGTCATGCTGTATAAAAAATGGATATGATATGGCTTTAGTAAAAAATGTTTAATCTTGCCGAAACAACATCAACACTAAAACAAGCTATTCACTAGAGAATGTAGATCTGGAGGAACATAAAGTGTTTGTTTGTTACGAACTTCTGGAGCCAACGTAAAGATTTTTTTAAACTGTATTAGTAAAATATGCTGTGAATGAAGCAAAAAAAAAATTAATAAGGACATACTTTTCTGGAAACGGCTTATGTACTGAGAAATTGATCTATGATGACGCGTTCCATAATGTTGCAAAGTTGGCCAAGCACACGCTATTAACATTTGACTGGAATAGTTTCGACACAGTCCTACTCCTACTTATAAATATCAGAGAGTTCCAACATAATTCCTTCCTACTATCATTTGCAATCGTAGATACATAATGACTTGTCTTTTGTTTTTAGCTTGTCAGTTGGGAAAATTTAAATATGAGTTAATGTTTGTAGCCACCCAGAAAAAAATCAACCCACTCTGATGGCATTGCAGTCATTAGATTCTCAACAAATGACGAAAGGCATTATATAATGGTGAAGATCACTTTTATATGAATGATTTCAATTACTTATCCATCTCTGAAAAAATGCTCTAAACCTTATTACTTCTATCAACATTATCTTTTCTACAATCTTTCATTGTCGATTCGTTTCTTGTCATGGACAGAAAAAACATTTCAAATAGGACCAAAAGTTTTATACAATCTTTCATCCTCTGGCGAATTAGATATATCACCACTATTTTAAGTATAATCTTTTAACATACATTCTTGATTAGACAGAGAGCCTTATCTATTTACTTTTTCACTCTAAATTCCCAAAAATCTTGGATACTAGCTCTAAGTCAGAATAAATTAACATCTGACATTTCTCCATTGCATTTGTTTTTTATTTTGAAGTATTTAACGATATCGCTATATTTTAATTAACTATGTATTTCATCCCCATAGCTGCTACCAAGATTGACCACCAGCCTCATCAATGAAATTGAGAAGATCCTGGACAACAAGCCCATCCGCTTACCCGTGCAGAGGTGACTGCTGCTGCAGAAGGATTCCTTGCAGCCGCCAAGGAGTCCGTTGCCCCCCGCTGTTGCAATTCTCGAAGTTGAGGACTGTGCGCCTCGTCTTGATGCCATCAGGGAAGACAGCGGGATCGATGGCAGCAAGTCGCCCGAAGAGCCCCCTAGGGGATTCTTCGACAACCTACTCAGCAACTGTGTTATCCAGTGAAACCTAATATTTGCATTTCGGATGGAAAAATCTCTATCACTTAACATTCTTGACCGATCACATGGTCGTGACTCTTTGCTTACCTTATTCACGGAACGGGTCGGTGCTTTGAAAAAGTGAGTCCAAATATGATATTCCCATGCAATACTGTTGGATACAAAATAGAGCGTTGTTGCAAATCTCTTCTTCCATTTGATATTCCAAAATTTTAAGGAACAATTTTAATTTCAAAGTATTTGATTATATAGTTTCAATTTTTATTATGCATTAATTTTACATATACTAGAATTATACGTTTAACTGCTTTATTGTGCTTGTTTTTATCTCAAAATAAAAATGACATGTATTTTCAGAGGGGGATAAAAAAAAGTAGGTTACAAATTAATTTACATAGAACTATTGATATTAGAGTTAACTAACCTATGTTTATAATAAAATCTAATTAGACTTACTAAAATTAAATCTTAATTAAACTTACTTTAATATTTTCAACGAGTCGGTTTTGGCATCCGTGCATTTATAGTGAATATTTCAATACACATATATTTTTTTTTAAATTTCAGCCCTTTATATAAATAAAAAAATACTCTAAATATTGGTTACTAATTCTTGGGGATTAGTTTCTAAGAAACAATATAATAAAAAATATTCAATAACAGTCGAATGGTATTTGAAAATTCATGATATAATTAGAATAATTAACTAAAAAATGAGAATTTAAATGTATGTAATATTTACATCATTAAAAAGGGTAATGATGAAAGTTTAAAAATTTGTTTACATATCACTTGTGTGTTTCCAAAGGGGATTTGAACCTAAAATCTATCATTTTCCAAAATTAAAAAAGTAGAGAAACTGTAAAAGAAAGAAGTGAGAAGCTTTTTTTTAAAGGGTGGGTTTGAAATTTCCTACTGGAATACTTTTATTGATTTGTAAAAGACAATTAAACTTTTTTTATAGATTGTTATATTAAAATAGTTTAAAAATATCCAATCCGTTTAACACTGAATTGTATCTAGGAATATTTTTCATTAATCCAGAAAATTATATCTTTTAATATATTTAAAACATTTAGTTTATTTCTTTTCTTGAATAAATTAAATATCTTAAATATGTTAGAAGATATATTCATAAATTTTGGTTATCAAGTTGCCTTTTTAAATGGGTTCATCCTAAATAATAAACACAGAGTAAAATATTTAATATCTTAGAAATGAAGCGACATACGCTTAAGTGAGCTGATATATTTTTTACTGCTTCTAATAGGAAATTAAATGTCTCCATATTTATTCTTTTCAAAGCACCGTCTCACCGAAAGTCCAACACGAAACCGGTTTCTTCCAAAATTTGTCCATGATAACAATGATATACATATATACATATATTTACTTATGTATACACATTGCTATTGTAAGTAAAACTCTACTCTTAGTTCTGCATACTCAAGTACATGCATAATATATTTGCCTTTAGACATTTGAGCATGGATTTAGACTACTTCTTTGATTCTCACTATTCAAATATTTTTAGAATAATTAGTCCTTTCATCATTAGCATTTTAGTTAAATAACATTCCTTACCGAAAAGAAAAAACTGATAATTATAATAACAGTGATTTAGGTGTTTTTTCTGAAAAAAAAATGATCATTTTCAATGACTTTAACTCTTAGTCTTCATAGAGAACAGCGTTAAATGAGGAACATTTTTCACTATTTTAGAAGTAATAAAATAGCGAAATTTCTAGGGAAAATTTATAGAAGTTTTATTCACCAAAATGTCTGAAGGTGGATCCTTCATTACTTCCCTGGTGCTTAGTCACTTTTACTTAAACTTAATAAAGTGCCACATTGCCACCAACAATATAATCCATCACTTATTATTGGGTATTTCATGTAATTTAATGAATTAATAAACGGATATCAATAGGTATTATACAATTAATAGGTATATTCTATCAATTAAAACTTGGGAATCATCTGTACAGATGTATTTAGAACTAGGTATTTCGAAAATATATACGTCTTTGTCGTAAGTGACAAAGGTATATAAAATTATTTCATTCAGTCACTACAAATTTTTATCTAATGAAAATGAAAGCCTAATAAATGCCTGGAAAATTGTTATTGATTTTTCAATAAAACTAGCTCTTAAGTAAAAACTCTGAAATAGTTTAAAACTTGTTCTACAAGAGTCATTCAATTAAATGAAAATTAATATTTTATTTATCTTGACTGCTTAGTGAATTACGTTTCACTTTGTAAGCTGACAAAACTAGCAAAATATTTTCGAATACACAAAATGTTATGAGTATTTGTGGAAACTACTTCGAAATGGAATTACATCCATGACTTACACAATGACATCTAATCGATGAGAAGTTGTAACAATTTAGAAATTCTATTTTGTTGCCACTCATCGTATTTGTGTGCGAACTGCAATGAGTTAAAAAACAGCCCATTTGTTGCACTTGTGAAGATTTCAAATCATTGTCACTCTCAAAGTTATTGATAACATAAATTTATTATGTTTTTAAATATTTATGTTTCCAATATCTGGATATATTTATTTTCCATCTAAATTCCTTCAAATGGCAAAATAATCATTTGCTAAAGTATTGAAATATTCTTTTGGAGAGACTACTCATTGCGAGTTTATTTGGTGGGTATTCAAAATTTGTGGCTCTTATTCGGTGGCAATTACAGATGTTGTTTGAATATACGCATTTGAGAATCTTATATTCTCTTTTATATCATTTGAGTGCCTAAGTGGCTGTTTAATTAGAGAATCTGCATAGAGAGATTAATAGATAAACGTGGGACTCTAGATGTATAATTAGTACCAAATATAGGCAATAATTTCATCGAAAGATGTGTTGGAGTTGTAATCAATAAATTAGAATTTCACATTCATGGATACACATTTATGAATTTAGTTAAGAAATTTATTTTACGAACTTAAATTTTTTCTTTAATTTTACCAAAAAAATTAGTAACAAATATAATATTCTAATGAAGAGCTCATCTATAATCAGTTCTTAATAACGGAGAAATAAGTTACAATATATGGTATAAAGCACATATACTTTAAGGAAAAACCTCTCTGGGCTGTATATAACTCTTTTGAAATAAAGTTTTTTTGTGCTTTTAAATCACAATTATCTACAGAACTATAGTAGTGAAATAAATTATTAAGTGAATACACATTATCATTTTTTCTTCCTAATTTTACCAAACTTCTTATTTAGCTGTCAATAACATTTCTTATCTAATGATATTCCTATTAATAAATCCAGATAATTAATAAAATATTCAATTAATTATCTATTAACCAAACTGGTAAAACAGCAGAAAAAGGATAAGCGGAAAATGATATGATTCATTGTTTCTTCTCGACACTCATCAAATAGTTTACTTTAAGTTTTCAATTGTATTAAGTTTAAATAAATGTGCTAAATATTTATCAGCAGTATATTATGTAATTCCATATCAATTATATCTATTGAATTATGTTAGTAAAGTAGAAGACAAATGATAAGCAGATGCAGTAAATTCCTATTTGTAGTTTCCTCAAAAAAAAAATTTTTCTTAAGGTCTCAGTAGTATTAATTAGAATATAAGATTGGTAAATATTTATCATTATTACATTCGGTAATTAATGCATTTTTAAATTAATTATCTTTTAATCAAAAATATATAAATGATAATACATTTAAAAAAATGTTATTAAACATTTTACTTCAAGATCTCAACAACATTTATTCCTCAAATGAGTATAATATTTTCAAACATATTAGTAAATATATAAAACCTGGATATCAAATTTAATTCCAAGTCAAATCCTTCTCTCTAACTTAAGTTCTGGGATTTTCTGTTCAGTGATCAAATAAAAAATAAAGTTAAATTGTTCAATAACTAAATTATTAGGGTTTAAAGCGCAATATTTTGATCAATTAAAGGATAAACTCTCATGTGCAGAATCAGTATAATTTCGAGATTTTTACGTAATTAAAGAATAATTTCTTGACGTTTAGAACATCTTGGTTAATTCATTTTATTTTTAATTACAATTTTATTTTCTGTTGAATTTCAATATTGAGGAAAGTTCACATTATTATAATAAATTTTTCAGTTATGCTTGAAATATTCAATATATAGAAACATACAAAAATACAAAAATAATATACAGATTTAGGTAATAATTCATACATTTTATTTCATCAAATACACCATTATTCTGTCAAGGGAAAATGTTGTAATTTGTAAATATCACCCGCTTGCATTTGTTAGGCTCTTATTTTGTCACTTTGTACACATCTTTCGGATGAAAGTATTGCCTACTCATAGAAAAGGGAGGATATCTAATGACTTGCATATTCGAAACCACTTTCAGTTTTGTTTCTCGTCCTGTTGTAACTACAAAACATGCATTTAGGATCCTTCAGTGAACATCTAAACTTAATTTTAGTTGCCCACAATTTAAGTGCCTTCACAATGTCTGTTACATCTATGCAAATATTATAAATTGATAAATTAAGAAATATTACTTAAACTGGTTAATTTAATCTATGTGGTCTACGTTCAGTTTCTGGTTGAGAGTATTAACTACCTTTGTCTTTCATTAAAAACGCAAATATCTCAATTCCACTAAGTGATATATATACCGCGTTTAAAACGGAATGTGTTATATTCTGTGTGATTGCAATTATTGTAATTATCAGTTATAACTAAGAAGTTTTAAAGATAGATTGCTTACATTTTTATGTGTTGGAAGAAACTTGTGTAAATTGTTAAGGTTGCCAACTGCCAAACATTGATTTGAATAGATATTTGAGGATTACTCTTTTTTATTTTTAGCCTTTTAATGCTAGTTTTTATCGGTTATAGGGACAGTAAAATTTGTATTACCAACATTTTCTATTTAAATTCAATTTTCCAGTGTTTTAAACAAAAAGACTTACTTTCAAATAATAAAAATTTAGGTGAATGAATCTTTCGCTCGAATTTTCAGCCATTTTAATTAACTTATTAAAGCATTGCAGTACATTTTGGCTGTTGTATTTAAAATGATTGGTTAATATATTTTTTGTGATTAAAAGTTGAAAAAATTCAAATTTTTATCTGTATGAAATGTATCGCATCGTAACGCCAGTGCACATGTTGGTGATACTTCGGAAGCAAAGTTGCCAAATTTTGATCCCAGTAACCGATAAATACCTATTGTTTGTTTGTAATTTATTATGTGCTGCAGATAGTTGCCTTGTACTTGTGCATTTCTTATTAATTTATTTGTTTTTTTATTAGCTTAAGATTCATTCATTAATTACAAACCTTTTAGTGTTGCATAGATTCAAGAATATTTTCGCTGTCACTTTTCAAAAATTTTATCAACTCTTATCACTTAATGATGCTTATCAGAAAGTTATTAATATTTATGAAAACCATTCTTATTAATAACGTGAGTACATTTATCAATGGAGAAAAAACATGTATCCTTGTAAATTAATCTTTCGAACTATTTTTCATATATTTTCTATACATGATTGCTAGAATTATTACTTATCTTAATTATTACTTAAGTTATTTTTATTTAAACATGTAAATCATGGGTTATTTCTGATATTTTTTTTTACTTATGGAATTAATAAAATAATAGCTTTTTCCATAAAAATGTTTAGGTTATTTATTTTACTTTTTCCTGATTTTGAATTGAAGCAAATGTTTGTTATCAAATCGGTTAGTATTAATAAAACAATGCCTTAGTATGTTGCATATATACAAAAGGAAAATTGTTCTAGCACAATTATTTGGTTAAGATATATTATAATATAACGTAAATTGGTTTAAAAAAAATAATGAATTGTTGATAAAAGTATATAAACTAGCAATATTCCTAGTTTATATTGTTTACATTTATTAGTTCTCGTAAAAGTTAAAATTATTCATTTTAAATTAAAATTATTGATTATTTCTAAACCAAAATTTCTTAGTAAAACTTTCTTTAATCCTTAAAAGCGTTGCATTTATTTGAAGATTTATTCTAATCTTCAAATATAATCTTTTAAATTACTCACAAAATACTTTTATAATACTATATTTGCTTAAATGGCTATCGTTATCGTTAAAATAATAACTAAACTACTCATTAGTAGACAAATAATTTAGTAATTAATAGTAAATCAAAAATGTAACCGAAATTGTTTTTCTGAAATTCCATTCAAAATATTTATTTCTCACAATTATCTTAATTTCATTTTATTTGTAGTATTACCCAAATGCCAAATATTTGGCATTTAGTGCCTCTAAATTAAAATTAATAATTCTGCATAGCTTAAATAATTTTCATCATTTAATTATATCATAACTGAGAAATAAATAAGATAAAAAATCTGAATTCCCAGTAAAAAAACTCTTGCAAACATTGCTTCTACTATTATTTCGTATGTATATATATATATATATAAACCAATAATTAAACTTTTAATTTAAAATCTACTATACCATTTCCTTCAGTAATTGATAAAAAAAATATAGTTAGTCTGCTGAAAAGATTTGGCTACATTTTGTTCAAATATTTGAAACTAATTCATGGCAGCAAAGGCAAGATTGTCTTCATTTAACTACGTTCATATTTGCCTTTAGAATTCATGGCTGGTGAATTTAAAGTTCTAGTTGGTAAAAGAAAAAGATATTTCTAGGTTGGAAGATTTGTTGCTATTCTAAAGAAAAATTTGATAAGGAAAATCATAATTAAAGAATATGTCAAGTGAACCAATAAGCAACCTTCCTTATTATATATACAGTATTTGTGTACATATACTTTCTCTATTTGCACAATAAATTATGGATTCATGCATTAAAAAATGTGAAATTTAAAATTTTATTATGTCTTTGTATATGTTATATGTATATATTTTAATGCTGTATATAATGCAAGAGTGAATGCATTTTAATTATTTATTACAAGTACGAGAGTTAAGTAAAAAATGTATACCGTGGAATCTTTCTATAATGTTTGCTTCTTAATAACTCTATTTCCTGAAGATAGGAAATTTATCCAGCTATTCATGCCGCAGCAAAGTCAAGAGAATTTAATTATAATTTTTAATAAGAATTAACATAATTACATCTTATTTAAAAATATATTACTCTTCGTGGTATAAAAAAAATGCCCTTTTTATTTTAGGAGAATATATATTACTTATGGGTGCCTTTATTATTTACATCAGTTAAAACATTAATATTTACATCAGTTAAAAATTATTATCTTACATATAATTCCATGATATTTCAAAAAATACATTGCAAAATAGAAAAATACATAATTTTATGTGTTTTTTTCGTACACATTTCTTTCGAAATCGTTATCACTCAGCAGCATGCCGATGTTTGGTACTGTCTCTAGAAAGATTAATGGGTGTTGTCCAGAGAAGAAAACATGTGAACGAGATAGTTGTTCAAAAAGAAATTTCTTGAAAATTAAAGTAGAGATTTTTTTTATAGAAAATCGATTCACAGGTGAATAATGATTTTGTTACGTAAGCTCATTTTCAGCACCCTTCAAGCTCTAATCTTTCTGTCTTAAGAAAAAATCTTATTAGAAGAAAAATTCGCTATAGAGGGATTTCTTTAAAAAAATATTTTATTGCATTTAAATAACATTTTATTACCTATGCCCATTTTCAGTATTATTTGATCCCTATTCCTTTCTTTAAGGAAAATTTGTTAGAAAAAGTTCCTTATAGAAAGATTCTACTGTATTTTGTTATGTATTTATCATAACTGCTGTTTCGTTAACAGTGTATCCCATAAGAAAATAATATGATACTTTTATGTTTTAATAAAATACGTAATCGGTACATTTTTAAAGCGTATTCAGAAATTAACATTGTATATAAAGATATTGTCTTTATTATCCATGACGGAACTATAGTTATGGTGATTAATGGTTTACCCTACAGTTAAAAGAAAAATATCATATACACCAATAACATACAAAGCAGAAACAAAATGTAATAGTAAAAACCAGAATACTTCTCTTTTTAAGAAAATAATTTCGTGTTTTTCTTACAAATATCTTGAATTTGATCTTATCTTGGTGTTGTAAGTAACGATTTTATTTTTCAATATCTAAGTAAATCATCAAAAACTAAATGAAAAATAAAACATTATGTATTAAGGACTTTTTTTAAAAATTTAATGATTTCTTTTAACGTTAGCATGTTGGCGGAAAATAGAATATTAAATTTTAGTATATTAGTTTAGTGCTTTATTGATTAACCATTATTAATTACAAGATTGTTATTCTCAATAAAATTCAGAGTTACTTTTATACTCTTTATTTTCACCTTTGCAAATGATAAATTCACCAAGAGGTACTACCGACATTAAATAAAGTATAATCAATTTATTTAATTTTGCATTTAACTTTGGCAACAATTTTAAGCCGCAGTTTTAAAAATCCTTAATACGAAACGAAAATTCCATACAATTATCGAAAATGCTATCAAAGTAAACTAGAAAATGTACTTGATAAAGATTTTTTTCTTTATAAAATTTGTTTTGTTAAAAGCTGACAGTTGAAGAAAAGCTTGGCATGATTTTAGAAAGCATCGCTTGGATTATTTCCTGCCCATCACACATTTTCCAATTCTATAATTTACTCTAAACTCTAATATGAATCATTAATTTGTGAAATCCTTTTGTATTGTTAAACTTCGATTATATTCCTTATTCTAATGTTTTATTAATGACTGTTGTTCTAATCTAAATTATTTAATGTAGCTCTTTTAAATGCATTTGTTTTTCATTGCGTAACTCGTGACAGCTGAAATTGTTTTATTAATCGTCCAATATGATGAATCCAAATCAAACACTCTGGTATCATTTCACGCATCCTTTCTGTCATTGAGCACTTGTTTTACAACTGTTGTTCACTACTATACTATTGACATGAAGGTTTTATCGCTACTTACGAGAAGTTGTACATATTGAATTTTGCCTTCTATGTAGCGAATAGATTTCCTCTTTGTAATATACAAAGTTAAACTTGCCGATCCATATTCTATTTAGCTTTTAGCCTGTTCATAAGGGGAATTTACTGCATGCTGATATATTCTGACCAGTTAGAAATATGCAATTTGCCTTATATCATTTTATAAGAAAATATTATAAATATTATAAACTCAGTAGTAAGATTAACTCTCTATCTTAGTGTGTATAGCCACCACAATATTAACAAGAATTAGTTCTCTGTATCAATTTTGGTAAAAACAAAATGTAAATTTAAGATATTAAGCAGCACTTCATGTATAAACTAAAGATCTAAATGAATTTTTTTAATTTTTAAGAAAAATGTAAAATTTTAAATGATTGAAAGAATTGAAATAATGATTTCTTATTTGAAAATACAAAAAAAATTATTGATTAACAGCAATTGTAAGAAATTATTTAAAATAAAATTTTCTAAATTCAAACAATAGCTATGTAAAAAATAATTGTTTACGGTAATTATTTCTTTTCCTTCAAAAGCAAATACACATTTAGAATTTTAATATAGAATGAGCCATTTCACATTTAAAAAGAAGTAAAGATAATCATTCATATAAAAGGAAATCATAAATTAGTTTTAGAACTGCAAGCAATAAAAGAGTAAAAAATCTTATAAAACTTAATCTGCAATTGTTCTTCAAAGTTAGTGATATCAAAGTTTTCTTCGAAATCTTCTAGTGATGATCTTTAGAATTTTAATTTATATGAAATATAAGATATGAAGTATTGATCACAAATTACAAAACGTAGAAACTTGAGGAAATATCTGGTTTGTTTTATAAGTAGTATTTCTTAAAGCATATTCTATTAAAACTTTCAAAGGGTGGTGTGTTCGTTTCTTGATTTTAATCTGTATTTTAGGTAATATCATAAATCAAATATAACATATATAAAATAGGTTTTTTAAAAAATGTGAATAATTCTCAAAAATAATAGCTACAGTGGAATTTTCAATGAAATAAATCTAAAATTTTTTTTTTCTCAATTTTAAATCTCTTTAAATGTTGAAGTAAGAATTCAGCAGTAATCTCTTATTTGTAAAGCATATCTAGTTCTTTATCTTATAATAATAAAATTGAAATGAATATGTAAAGTATGTATTCAAATTAAGTAGAATTCTTGTACAAATTGAAAAAAAAAATATTTCATTTGTAGTAAGTTTAATTTTCTCTGTTTGAAAAAAATATTTTGCTCAAAAATCACATTACCTTAACTTTTTATTATGTTATCAAAAAGGTTTTACATTTTTTAACTTATAATTGCTAAAAATAAAAAATGATTTTTTTTAATGTTTTCTATCATTTTAATGTTAAATTTTTACAAAATCAAATTCATTTTAAATAATAGATAATAATGTAATTAATAGATAAAAATGTAATTTAATAGATAATAATGTGTATTTAATATTATTTCATATATTTAATTACATTTTATAGCTGTAAATTAATAGATATTTATGTTAAATTTTAATAAAAGTTTATGATTGCATTGTTGAAAAAACTGATTGTTAAAATTATGTACAAATTTTTGGGGCGTATAAAAAACCAAAACTGTATTTATCTTTAAAAATGTTGTTGGCAGATTGCAAGTTTCTGGTGTAAATAAATAAATGTATTGTCTAGTATTTCAAATGTACTACTGAAAGTGTTACAGCACTTATTGCAAGAAGGGAAGCTCCCTCCTCCGTACATTGCTCTTCCAGATTGTTGGGACATGAATTATGTTCTTGTTGACGATATACTCTTTTTCTTCACTTGCACTTGTGAAAAATGATTCATTTATAATTTTTTCTTAAAGCACTTGATCTTTGAAAGGAAAAGATTTTTTGCAATACTTTATATATCATGAAATAAATGTTTCTGTTAACTTGTATTGCTGTGTGGTTATTGTTTCGACAAACACTGATATTTTAAGAAAAAACATTTTCATTATTCCTTTATTAATTGAATATTCAAAATCATAATTTAAAGTGTGTTTTATAACTGAAATGGATAAAATGAAATATTTTTCAGTATTATATGTCGGTCATTACAATTGTAATTCTATCTACTCTTAAATTTCATTAAATGTGAAATTTCCACTACATAACAAATAACATATATATATATATATATATATATACAGCACGTCAAGTAAAACATCTCTTATCTGATATTCAGTTGTATGATTTTGAAATTGTTACTGGGAAACATAGATATTTGCAAGAATTGGAGTTTAATTTAAAACTGCAAGCTCCAAGATATAATTAGGCTTCGTGGATCCTTCTCAATTGTATTTAAATCAAGATTCTGAAAATAAATGAACGTGAATTTGATTTTCATCAGAACTTTTTTTACCAACATTATCAGTTACAAAAAAGGTATTTGGTCAAATGGCTTAATACAATTCTATATATTTTCCTGGTCACTTATTATAGCTAGTGATAAAAAGTTAGAGTTCTGAATTTCAGTTAGACAGTTTAAGAGTTAATCTGATCCCTCAACTGGAGATATTTACAGGACTTTAGAATTCATTTTAAACTCACTCCCAATGTAATTAGCACTAACATGAAGAAAGTATTATAAACTGATAAATAAACCAGACTTTTTAATTATTGTTTTGTGCATTAGCGAATTCAGCCAAATCCTTGGTGAATTTAGTGATACAAAAATGCTCATCATGAAATTTAATGCATCAAACTTAATAATTTTTACCATCGTGAAATTCATTCCCAACCAGAAAATGGTTAGAAGTCATATAGAAATGGAAAATATGCCTTTCTATCCATATATTTTTTATTGACGTCACAAAACATCAAAGAATTAAGCTCTTAAATCAATAACCAAATTAACGTTTGAAAGCGACTTAATAATAATTTAGAGAAAAATACTTAAAATTAAAAATCCAAAAATTTATACTGAAAGATATGTTATTTATATCAAATAACATAATTAATGTATAAAAAGATTATTTGATTTAAATTATTCCTTGAAATTTAAATGTACTTAATTAAAGACACTGAGAGGAAAAAATATTTATGTACAGTAAATAACATATTTACACAAGAATTAAAAAAAAACATTGACGGCAACATTCCTTTTTAGTAACATTTTTTCGTATCTTAAATTAAAGCCTAAAGTTTGAAGATTCATAGTTTCAAAGCTCAAAACTTATTTCAAAATTCAAAAATTTGACTATTTCATTTCTAAATATACTTATAATTTTTAAGAAATGCACATTGGGATACTGCATTGATGAAGATTTATATTTTATGCTAATTTTCAAACATTATTATTCTCCATTTGAATAGTTTACCCAACCATATTTATTTGAAGCATCATGAAGAGTTTGAAACAATGAAATATTATCTTTTCTAATAATGCAATTCTAAAAGAACGAAAAGTCATGAACACAGTGGAAGGGGTTTCAACTATCATTCTATAGAGAGGTTTCTGGTTCGTTTCCTGTAAAGATTGTATCTGGACTCTGGAGACAGTCTTAAAGCAGGCAGTCTGTAATTGGTCGGGTAGTTGAGTAGGCTCCTCACCCGGGCCCTAGTGGCGTTGATGTTGAGCATGGCCTTCCTAGCGTAATAGTCCTTGTAGTACATGGGAGAGATATTTCTCGAGTACCAGGGGTAAATATCCTCAGGATACATCTGAAACAAACAAACACATGGCAAACACGTTATATATCTATGAATCATACTCTCATTAATAAACTATTAAGACAACATACATTTTTAAAATTATTTTTTTTAATATCCTAGGGAATAAGCTTCTCATATTTATGAAACTATAGTTCTGAAATTTATCTATTGTTTTTAGAACATTTAACTACAGAACTACCAATTAATGAAATTGTTTTAAATTTCTTTTATCTGTTCATTAAAATGACGTAGCTAAGCTAGAATACTTATGTATTCTATGCTACAATAACATAATCAGATCTTTGATCGAAACATAAAACATATCTTGCACTTTCTAGAATTTAAATTCAAATCTAAATCCTGAGAACTTTTCGTATTATCACCAAGAAAATTAACATTTAATCAAGAATTCAAAAAAACAAAATAAAATTATGTATAAGTTATTTAATATAATTAATTGTAAATTAATTCTGAAATAAATAAAAAATTTATTCTTCAAGAATGTAAATTCAAATTCAGATCGTTTAAGTTTCTTAAGTGGTTAGGAAATCAAATATTTTATTTTATCACTTAAAGCATTAATTAACATTTAACTTATAACATTTAAATTGAATAAAGTTAAACACAACACAAAATTTATAAATTAATCCTCTATTCTTAATAAATGATTTTTATGAAAATATTGAAACAATGCAATTTCGTACAAAAACTATTATATTGTCAAAAATAGTTTTATTTCATTAATTAATGGATAAACGAACAGATTCCTCCAGGGAATTTTAAACAATTAAAATAAAAATCGTTTTTCCAAACATGATTTTGTCATCTTTTAAAACATTTTCAATTTTGATATTTTCTTTTATAATCATTCTCATTTTTGTATCATTAATTAATTTTAGAAAAATATTCCCCATTCTTTAGATTTCTAAAAAGTAATAATTAGAAAAACTAAATATAGAGCTTTAAAAAGTAAGATCTTTTTCGAATAAATAATGAACAATGAGGCGAACATTTTTAAGCGACTGTACTAGTTAAATGAATAGCACAATAATGCATTGAAATATACTACATCAGAAAGCCATCTCAATTGGTTAAAAAAGCAGAATTCATATGGAATATTTGAGAAGAAGAATCTATTCTAAAGCCTTTTCTCAATATCTAAAATGCAAAAAAATCTATGTTTACTGTGTATTTTTCACTTAGGATATGAAACCTTAATTAAAGAAAATGACTTGTACATAAATTTACGTAGCTGAGATCCAAGATAGTGATGTAATTTTTAGAACAAGCATACGTATATATTCAATAACCAACATCTCTCCCATAATGAATAAAACACTTTATTTACATCAAATTAAAATTTAATTAAAAATAATTTAAAATTTACAGAATAACATTCTTGAAATAACCTATTCAAAACAACTTTCGGATTTGATCCATAACAAATGTTTATAATTCGTGAGTAATGATATCAATATCCCATAATTTAAAACATTTCTACCTCTGTATGCCGTAATTGGTCTATCAACAATAATGTAATTGGTCAATTTTACGTAATCATGGATTATAGCATCAATTTATTGAAGCTTAAATAAGCTGAATAATCATAATTCTAAATAAAAAGTTCAAATTAAACTTTAATGAGTTCATAAAGTAAAATTGTCTGTATACAGGTAGAGTAGAGTCCCATTTCAGGCTCTTAGCTTTGGAATACGATAGTTACAATTTTAAAAAAAGCGTAAAGTTAAGTAAAAGGCAGGCCGCAAACTTGGTAGACCATCCGATTGAGACACAGTCTTATGGTATACAAACCCCGTCTTATGGAGGTCTTAGTGTGACGTTGTAATCTGACGTCATGGATATTTTAAACCAATGAGAATTTGTTTACATTCTCATTGTTTACATTCCGGTAACATTTCCGATTGCAATATTAAAAAAAATATTATTACCTCTATAAAGATTTATAATTAACTCCTCCTCTTCCAATTTAAACTTGTAATAACTAGTACTCTCGATATCAACGTGGTATATTTTTCCTGCAGAAATTGAAATTAGCGATGTCTCGCGGAAAGTTGCCAGATATTTCAAACCAGCTCGATATCCAGATTTGTCTCGCGCTCCGCCCATTTTTTGACGTAGTTAAGATATTTGTGACGTCATTTGACCTCATGTGAATCTCGTGAGATCTTCGGCTTGTCTCTCGATACATGTCTCATCCGATCATCTACGAATTTGCGGCCTGCCAAAGAAAATCGCAATGTGCTACCAAATGAAACGACTTTTATCGTCCCCTGGTGATGAAATTCGAAACTTTGTGATGTTAGCTATAAAAAAATAGAACGATAAAACGGAAAAATCAGACACAAATTTGGAGTACGGAAGCAATTTATAAAAAACAATCCTTGCTCATGGAAATACGAATAAAAAAAATCCATGGGCGAGCAATGGTTTGGGTGGAGTAAGGCTGTTAAGGATCCGGCAACGTGGGTGGAAAGATCTTATGCATCCGGTCATGACGTAGTTCTGTAGGAGGAACAAACGTTACCAGGGTGCCACGAATCATGAATTCGGGCATGGATGTACTTTCTTACTCTCTCTTTCTCCTGTACTTGTCCTTTCCTTGTATGAATGGCTGCCTACCCTATAAAGGGGTACCTATGGCATGTGTGTACTGAGGAAGTCGGACTCCACACCCAATTGCGGTTCAGTTGAAAGAGTGGAGCAGTGCACCCATACTGCCAGTTTGTCTGGCACTCGACAAAAAAAATTCACCGGTTAAGGCATAGCAAATCGCAATGTCTTTTATCGAAGAACCCCTTTCCTATACCACAACAATTTTTTGTCAACATATGCCCACTGACTGATGGATAAGAAGTCTTTAAATTTTTCATTTAAGTGTTTGCTAAAGATGAAACATGCAATTTTTTATGACGGGAGATGCGCGTCGTTAAAGGCTATTAACCCTTCTTTGCATAATGGTGGAAATTTCCATCAAAACCTATAATGCCCAAAAATTATATAAAAGAACAAGTTCGCTTTAAGTTGATCGTGTTTGAATACCTTTTTAATGTTCATTGCATAAAAAGAAACATAGCTGTCAAAAATAAACAAGTGTCATTATCAGTGAAACGAGCTTAAAGTTGTCTCATTCCGCTGTTTGTTGTAGTTGCAATAAACGTATGATTTCGTTTATAATTTTGTTTTATTATATTAGCGTTTCTATTGCTAAAAAATTGAAAATGAGTGGAAGAAAGGTTTGTAACACGTGTTTCTATTATTTTCCTCTTTTATTTCTATTTAGTATTAAGCTAATGATCTAACTTTGGATGATGATGGAAATTTTTAGCATATTATTTTTTGCTAAATTTATACTATAAATATATACTAAGATTTTTTTAACCATTTTTCCTTTAATTTTGAACATGAATTATATCAACTTGATTAATTTCACCAATAAAGAAAAAATCATGCAAAGAAGGGTTAAAAGTAAGATGCAAGAGTACATTTAACAAAAAATGATGAAACATAGGAAAAGCTAAAGAGATCTTCAATCATTTGAAAAATTAAGAAAATCAAGCACATGACTTCTCCATTCATTTAATGAACTAAAACTTCATTCATTTCAGACTTTGATTTTCTCTTTTAAACCCAGTACTAATGTACGTCTATGATGGACAATTTCATTTTATTTTATTTATATACAATTTTTCAGATTGAGCACCTGTTACTTTAAACATTCATAGCTTATGTAAATATTTTAAGTTGTTTTATCTTATTTTTTAATTTTGATTTATTTCTTGTTTGAGCTGGCTCTCACGTGTATTTAGAGGGAAAGCGAACTCATAAGTAATTTAGATATATTTGCAGATCAAAAGTTAGAATTCAATGGTGCATTTTTACTCTGATTGCAACAGATGCTTCACGGACGATAATAGAACTGTATATCATGAAAGAAATCTTCAAAATTGGTTCGTTCAGCATCATTTTAATTTTCAACACCTTTCCTGAGCACCATAGAGCCCGGATCATAATCCCATAGAAATTAAAAAACCATGAATCACGTTATCTCGTTAATTACACAATGATGATATTGCAATAATCAAAATCATGTAATTCCACTTAATGAATTTATATAATTTTTTATTAAAATTATTCGATATTAATGAATTGCATCTTACGGCTTCGGTTGTTATAATTGAAAAAGTATAAAAATTCTGGTATTTAAATATTAATACTTTTATTCAATATTAATATTAATAGCTGCAATTCATATTTAAGTATAATTAAAAAAATCTCATCATCAACATTATTTATATATTAGTTTGAGGAAAAAGAAATCCATTATTTTTACGTGAACTTTATGTAACTTCTTTTGGATTCACTTTGTAAAAAGGTTTAAAACAGCTTTCATGTAGATTTTTAGGTCTTGCGCCTTACGACTGCTGACATGCGGTTAACTTCGATCATTTTTTATATTTTATAGACATTTTCGACGATGCTGTATCCACATGCGAGGTGCATCTCTAACATCAAAAATACCCGAACGGAATCGACGAAACAAAAATTGTACGTAACTGGTTGTTACAGTCTTATATAGGACGATTAACACCTTTCACAATTTTAGCCACCCGGCCACCAATTGCCATCTTTTTCGCCGTTACAAGAGAAAAACGAAAATGTATCGAATTTTCTGTTTGTTGTCTTCAATTTTTTAAACCTTGTACTCGTAACTGAATGAATCAAACAAAAAACCGCAAGAGGATATTTTAGTGTCAAATGTCAGCTTTCCAACGAGCATAAATCTGAAATTGTTTGATAGATACCTCACAAGATATCGATCACAACAGACGTCTACAGAAAAAAAAATGGATTGCATATTCCCAACCTAATATATAACTACAACAATATAATTTTCGCTATTTTTCAAATAGTTGCTATGGTAACGCTCTTTTTTATTAAATGTAATCAAAATTACAATAAGTAAATATAAATATTTCATTCAGTAAAATTAGTTCATTTGTATCCACGTTGATTTTCATAATCATCTGCATTAATGACTATATATTTAATGAATAAAAAAATTATTTGAACGCTAAAGAAATTTTAAGGCCAACGACAGCAATTCAACATTAACCATTTTGTTTGAAAATAAAATTTCTATAATCATGAAAAAATCTATAACCTATCGTTCAAAAATATTTAGCCATCAACTACAATTGTTAAATATATATTTTTTGTATTTGAAATCAGTTTTGCAGATTAATATTAAAGTAAGCTGTGCTAAAGTTAGATGTAAAATAGGTCAAAAATATCCGGATTCAGCAAAAGAGTACGAACGTATTATAACTCAGGAAGAGAGGAAGGAAATTGTCATGTAATGATCAGTATCTTTTGGGCACAAATCAAATAAGGAAAATTCGTATTTGGATTGTTTTCAAATAGTACTTAACGGTGATAAAAAATATTGCGACAGTAAATTCGAGCTAAAGTGATTCCGTAGCATAATTAATGTGTGAAATTGCATAAGGAAATGAAAATTTATTAATTAAAAAGCTAATTTTTTCTTAAAATCTTAGAGCTTAAAAATTTTTATTTTCGTGCAATTTGATTGTGCCTGCCAGCATGAATTTAAATTTTCAATTAAATCAATTATGAAGAATGAAATGATCAATTAAGTTGATTTTAATTTACAGAAAATTAACTTCTTTTTATAGATAATAGATAAAACTGGATAAAATATAAAAAGTGGAATTGTTTACAGTAAATTAAAACACAAATCATACAATTATAATAAGATAATGCCACCCAACCTGTCTAGTGGTTAGCGTACCTGACTACAGATGGGTGGGACCTGGGTTCGAATCCTGGCTCGGGCATGAATGTACTTTCTTTCTTTCTTGTCTTTGTCCTTTCTTTGTGTGAATGGTTGCCTACCCTATAACGGGTACCTATGGCATGTGTGTACTGAGGAAGTCGGACTCCACACCAAATATGGTTCAGTTGGAAAAGTGGATCAGCGCACTCCATATTGCCAGCCTGGCTGGCACACGACAACAACAACATTATAAGATAATAAAATGTTTGACCCTACTTTAACTCCCACATTTTTCTATCGGCTATTTAATAAATACAAGTGTAAAACGCTTATTTAATTTAATCATTTTATCTGTATTTATAAATAAATTCTGTGTCTTCGTCAAATTCTTTTCCGCTGTTGAACTGAGAATTGCTGCACGAAATGAAATTTCTGATTTAAAAACTGCGTTTCATTTCGAAATTTTGATGACAATATTTGCGATTAGTTTAAACCAGAATTAAAACTGTAATGTTGCTTATGTGGTGATGCACACGATTTATGCTTCCCAAAGGCTCTTTCATTTAAAATTGCCATTTATGCATAACCGATAAGACTAAAAAAAAAATATGTATAGCATTGAATCCCCCCTTTCTTTCTATATACATGCAACAAAGTTTTGTAAAGTTGCCAAATTATTGTAATAACTCAAAAACTGGTTTAAAAAAATGACGTGGATATTATTCCAATTGGGATTAAATAAGCATGTAAAACTGAAGCATAACACTCAATTCCTGCTGTTTATAAGTGGCTGGGATCGAACTCAAGACTTTTTACTCTGATGCCCAGGGCCTTAAATAAGCATCCAGCATCCCTCTATATTTTGTGAAAAATGTTGTTTTTTCTAAATAGATGAATATGTCAGGGTATTTTTCAATGAATATACCAACTTTTCTTCCTCCAAATATATATCTTTGAATAAATAATTAAGAGAAAAAAAACAAAACATTTGCGTTTTTTGGAAGTAATTTTAGCTTTAAATGACGTAATAATAAATAATATCTCATATCCTTATATAGCAAAAATCTCAAAAGGATAAAACTAACCATCTTTTTGTCGTCCTATATTTTTCAATTAATTGGCATTTTATACTTTACTATTCCTCATTTTTCAATTATGAGTATAACTAATTATTCTCTTCTTGATTAAAAGCATAACTGTTTTAAAATATAATATTTTAGAAATGACATCACATCTTTATATAAAAATGTTATATTCTATGAAATATTACTTTATTCTATGCATAAGCAAAAATCACTTATAAATATTCATTACAAAAAGAAATATAAATTTAAATTTTTAGATTAAACATTAAAACAAAATTTGTTTTATCACATAATAAATATTTAATACCAAATTTTGGTTAATTTTCGGTTTTGAATTTAATTGATTATTTATGTAAAATTTTAATAAATTATAGAAACGAAATTTTGATGAAAATAATAATACGATGCTTTAAATTTGTATTTTTGGCAATTCATATTTAATATAGTTAAAGCTTGATTGTGTGTGTAAACATACACAAATATGATAAAAATTTAATTACAATTTTGGTAATCACTAAACATAAATTTGAAATTTTGGCCCATTAAATAAGCAATTTAAATTACATTGATATTATATATTTTTTTGTATTATGTGTATTGAGAATAATAATGTTAAAATGAGCATTACTATCACAAGTTACCAAAAGTGAAAAATCGTTAAATATAGTAAACTTTAATGATTTTTCCAACACCAAAAAAAATTTTTCAAAAGTGATATACCTCCAAATATAAATTAATGTTGATTAATGACTTAATTACAATGCAATATTTGTACTTTTTTGTTGCTTTCATAGTTGCCTTCGTTCACAAAGAACATATTTTTACCCACTTTGGTTTCTGATTCAACTCGGGTACTTACATCTTTCTCAGCTTGACCAAAAAAATTATCTAACGTTACCAATGTGACCGTAATGCTCACTTTTATCCGCAGTAATAAATGTACTCGAACATTTGGGTAAACTAAATTTTATTTAAATATTCGTTAAAAATTAACTACATATATCGATTAAATGCAAAATACACACGAGAGATTTCTTATTCATTCTACTTTAGATAGTTTGTGTTTGATCTTGCTTCAGAATTATCTTCCAAGCTGATTAAAGAAGCTTCTTTCGATTCCTGGTCTGTCGCAAACGCTATTGCTTCTAGTTGATCCTACGAAAGAATGTAGGTTGAAAAATTTGCTTCATTTATAGAGATTATTCAAATTGTTGCCAAGAGTTGAAAAGTTAATTATTAAAATGTACTACAAGAAATTATTTGCAAATAATGTAGCTCAAGATTTCTGCTTAATTTGTTGGTGAAAGTCCCGATATAATTATGATTAAAAACAACTTGGCAATTTGCCTTTTTGTTTCACTATTACTTGATTTTTTGGTTGAAGTATTCCAGTAGAAACAAATGGCATAAAATAAATAAAAGCAAATATTTGTTTATTTTGCCTCTCATTTTTTTCGATGAGTTCCTAGTACCTTTTAATGCGACTTACTAATCCACTAGAAATTTTCCTTACATGTGATATCACAAGTTATTTAAAGGAAAATTACTTCTGTTGTGCTAATAATCTTTATCTTAATATAACTTTATTTAGTAAATAGACATATTTTACTTCATATCTACAGCTTAATTTTATTGAAAATATGGTAAATAATGTCAGATATAATCCTTTTTATAAGAACTATTTGATGATCAAAATAAATATTGGTAAATTTATATAAATTTATGAGCAAAAGTTTTATTATTTCTTAAACAGAAGCTATCAATACCTGAATAAAAGGAAAATAAAGAATTAAGAGATTTATAACCAAATTAAACTGAAATCTAAACTCTGTGGCACGACAGCCCTTCGAGGGGCCAAGGTCTGCAGTGTCCATATCTGTTTTCTTGGCTGAGGGCTCTGGGGTAGGAATCCTATGTCCTGATTAGATGATCTGTTTAATGCAAAACATTTGTGTTTAGTTCCAAAGCGTGCTTGGTTTTCAGTTTTATTGACGCAGTAAAGGGATGAAAGATTGAGTCAACCTGCCAGCCCGAAACACTACCACTATACAACCGGGTTTCATAACCAAAATAAAAGAAAAACATCAAAATTCGAATAAACAATCATTAAATATAAATTTAAAGTTCAAACCACGGATTAAAATTTCTGGCAATTAATTGAGTCTTTAAAATTGATACATCAGCATTCAGTAAAAATAATTTAAGATAAACTTATATTTAAAATATTTAAATATAATTTATTGTATTAAAAATATTTGAAATAGAAAGAAAAGTATTAAAAAGTCTTTTTTTTTTTTTTTTTTTTGATAATTTTTATCATTCTAATGCAGTAAAAGTTCTAAGAATAGAACAAGTTGCCAAATAATTCCCTTAATAAAAAAAATATAACAAAAAATATTATATGACATATATGAAAAAACTTGCTGCAAAAATTGAACTGAAAGCTCAACTCTGTGGTAATATACATCATACGTTTAGTTTCTCATTATTAAAAAGAATAAAAAATCTATTTAATTTCAAATAGAAGGAATATATTTTCAAAGTTGATATGAATTAAGTAAAAATAATGTAATGAGATAAAATGGAAAATTTTACGATCATTAGGAATATGACAAATCGGCAAAGTATGAAATGAATAGAAATCAGAAATAATTTCTTTTGGTGAAATTACATTAGTGTATGTAACTGTTAACAACACACACACCTAAAAAGATACACAAACTTTATAAAATGCCAATAATAACCATCATTATAAAAAGTGGTGTTGACATTTTTATAAATGTAGTTCTTAATGCTGTAGAATATTTATACGTAAGAATAATATGACCATAAATGTGATTATTGCCTTTTATATGTATTCTTTTAATATCTTCTCGAAGCCCATTGGTTTAATTCAGGTAAAATCTAGTAATATATATATATATATATATATATATAAATTCAGGTAATATATATATATATATATATATATATATATATATATATA
>JAPDSC010114525.1:52231-63493 GCA_026290005.1 Latrodectus geometricus
ATATATATATATATATATATATATATATATACTATCATTAATTTTTTATTTTGGGATATTTATTCGTGATTTAGCTTAATTAATTTAAAAAACGAAATTATAAACATCATGGATTAAAAAACTTTACATCGATAGATATATATTCTATTTCATTTTAGTTGGTCAATTAATGTCAACGACTTTAGCGTCAATGTTCAGTAAACAGTAATCTACAAAATAAAAATAGTACAGTTTTCAGGTCATGCTTCATTTCCCTTGAGTAACCAATTTCAGAAATCTATCTTTGTCACTCCTATTTAAAAACAGAGAATTTTGATCTATTTAAAAATAGGTTTTTAATGTAGTATTTATTGCTGAAAATTTAACAAGCTGCATTTCATTTTTCAACATAGAAAATTCTTTGCCAACAAAAATAATTATTAAACGTTAATTTCTTCTTTATAAAATAAAAGAAAATTGGCAGCATATATGTACCTAAAAAGGTAAAGTTTGCTTTGGGATATCCCTTGATTTTTTTTACCTGTGTTTTTGACGTCAATATAGGCGCTAAAACGTTAATAATAAAACGGCAATCCTAAAATTAAGTTAGTTAAAGCTCTGTAAATACCAGTGTTAGCAGAAATTGAATTTTATCGCTATTTTTTATTAATTTTTTTACGAAACCAAGGGGTACATTAATCTACACTTTATCTGCAATTTTATATTACACTATACAGAGAGAAAGACACCATTATTTTTCTATTTATAAATAGTTTAATATTTACTGTCCATTTTACATTTATATTATATAAAATTCTTGAACTGATATTTTAATCTCCTTAATTTATGCGAAGCAATCAATTAACTAAGCATTCATACAAATAAGCTACCGAAGCATAGAATAAACAACAGAAAAAAAGCATTATAGATTGAATTTAAATACGATACGTTTGATTGAATTATAATGATTTCAACATTATTAATAAACTGAATAAACTTTTTATGCCGACAAATAATGCATACGTAAGAAAAACCGGATCATAAAGAATATTTCAATTTATTTTATTTGTTTTATCAAAACATTGTTTGTGAACTAACACTATGCAATATATAAATTCTTCAGATCATTCCAGAAATTAACAGTCATCAATATTCCTTGATGTCGTGACAGTCTTCAAGCTGCAATAAACAGCAATTTTTTTATAAACTTTTATTATCTGCTTGCACTGAAAATTTCTAATTCAATGACTTGTGAAACACATGGGGACAGATAAATAATTACAATAAATAACTGTAGTTCTGTGTAGCGAAGAGAGGAAATTCAAGAAAACCTTAACTATCTAGTCCTGCAAGTGGTGAATGTTGGCTCGTCTGAATCATGATCAGGTGTTTCTGTTCTCAAACCATGTCAAAATCATGTGGATCCATATTTAAAGATCTTTGTGATCTAAAAATATGATCTTGTTCACTTGATACTACACAGTGGATTGCATAATAGCTGGAACCTATAGTAAGGTGTCTTGAAGCATCCACTGCGTTTATGGCTTTTGAAAGGAGTTAGCATAAATAGTAAGTCATATCCACGTTTTTCAATGGAGTAAACCTGAAAAATTCCTAAAACTCTTTCCAATAGACGTGATTGCAGAAAACATTCAAATCTATAAAACAACAGGAAATGCGCAATCGCCATTTCCCGTTGTTTATTTGTTGCTGAAATCGAAACTAGAATATGGTACTATGAAGAGAACAGTCCTTCCAATAAACCATGGTGAGTTCTTAAGGTTATGACCTTTCATTAAAATGTCTCTGGTTCTACTCTTTTCTCTATTGAGTAACTAGAAGCCCATACTGTACTTCCACTATCAAAAATTTTATCAAAAGGTCCATGACTATGAATACTAAAAAAAATATTTTATCACAATCTTCAGCTATTTACTGAGCTGTGTCAAATACAATATATTTAGAGGCTTATCGTGGTCTAATATTAATAACACGGATTTCGAAGTGGAAGATCTTAACTTCAATCTTTAACATTAAGGATCAATATCAAATTTACCATTAGTGATCAATAGCAAATGGAGTAATATCCCTTCTTAATAAATACACCTCCACGTTGAGTTCCAACGCTATGTAATAAACATATCCACAAACATATTAAAACGTGCCAACTACTTTGCTTGGTGATTGAGATGGTGAAGATGTTTATCTTTATCCATTGTTCTAACAGTTTGTGGATGAAAGCATTTGTATATAAATATTTTTAATAAAAATTAAGTGTCCTATATTTTCATAGTTTTTCAAATGCATATTATTGATAAACCTTGAAGCATTTTGATCTTGATTCCATGAAGCAATGACAAACTACTCTCACCCGATTCAGAAGTGGCCAACTTAGAACTTTGAAATTTTCTGAGGGTTCGAAGAAAGTAGACATTTACTCCAAATGTTCAACTGAACAGGCTACTCCAGAACATATTCTTCAGTGCCTTGGTCTCTCTAGGAGGGATTTGACCGAAAACCCACTTATGGCGTTGGACTTTTTAAGGGTGTGCACACTCATGGACCATGTTTTATTTTATCAGATAGTTAGAGGGAAATGAAAACCGTGTCATTGAAACCAACTCTTTTGTAGTTTATTGAATCATCATTTTATCGGATGATGGATTGGGTGCGTGCCTTAATTCTCGTCATGCAGATGTAATATAACGTCGTTAGGCATTTTCTTTTTGGGATTTAAAAATGGCATTGCTTGAAAGAGAAAACTAACTAACATTGATAATATAAAGGTTACTATTACAAAGGCAATAGCTACTCTAAATCAGGCATCTTTATATCCAACTAAAATATGGTTACTAAATATGGATAAACATTCATACATATTCATCATATGGTGAAACAAAGCACATAAGAAAAATTCATTGACATAGATTTATAAAACTTTTTGACTGCTATAATTTTATGCCCGCTATAAATTAAAAAATCTATCATCATTTTAATAAATATTCAGGCTCAGATTTACTATAAGGTCGTTCTTGGTAAGATTTTCCAAAGTTGGCGGTAAATAACATTTTCTGGCAACCCAACCAATTCTGACCAATCACAGATGAGGGATTCCGACCAATGAAAAATGGGGGATTCTGATTAAACGGGAACCGACCAATGAAAAATGGAATATTCTGTTTACTTTCTGACCTTGCTTGTCCAGACTAGCGAAGTTAGCGAGACGATGGCAATTTTTTGAAAAAGTCGCCAATTGCGACTGTACAGTAAATTTTTACCAATAATTATTTAAAATATGGGAGACCTTTAATTTACATCGTATATATTACTCAAAATATCATTGGTATCTAAATTATATACTTATATCTATTCTAATTTCTTAGAGAAGGTATAAATATAAGCAAAATAAAGATTCTTGCGTATGAATATAATGATTTGATTAAATAATAAGTTAGACTATAGTTTAGGGTGCCCCTTTGATTCTCGCCATGTCGTGATCGCCAAGCTGGGCAAAACTGACTCGTGCTCTAATTGGCTTAGGTCTAGTCGAGGCTCCGATTGATTTATCTGATTGGTTCCTATTTGCACTGTAATCGGCGCGAATAGGAATGGCGCCAAAAAAAAACATTAAGTTCACCAAAGGGCAACCTAAAGTATAGTTTTACCAAATAATATTACCAAAATAAGGTTCTTGGATAATAACAGAATAATTTTATGATAGGGTAGCAAAAAACTTATCATTTTTATTTTAAGAACATGCAATTTAATTTTAGAACAAAGATAATAAAAACTATACAGTTTTGTTAACAGTAATGATAATAATGTTGTACCTTAAGTTGAGAATTGGCTCTTTCTAGGATTTCGATTTTATCGCCAAGTTTCTTATTTTCAACGGCTGATTGCTGTTCCCATTCTCTGTGCATGAGCGCGTGGCGAGCTTCTTGAATCTTGAGCTGCTTCTTCAAGTCCTCATTCTCCGCTGTCAAGTATTCCAGCTGCTCAGAATAAACCGAATGTTTTAATATAAATTATTTTGGTCGTAAGAACTTCCTTTACGTAAGCCGGAAAAATTTAAATCATGGTACTTGTTTATTTCTACGGATTTTGCGATAAATCGCCAATAAATTCAAACTGTCAATCACCGAAGTATTTAACGAAACTAAGAGTGACTGATATGATTTAATTAAATACTTATGATTTCAATTTTCCATTTTAATTAATATTCCATTCCTCCAATTAATTTTTAACCATAAAGTGGTTATTTCTTTCGTTACAGTTGAAAACATGTGTACGTCACTTTATTTTACTTATAATTGGTCTGTGAATTAAACAAATAATCGTTTTCACCCATAATGTTGAGTATACAATTTTGTCAACCAATCAAAAAATAGCAAATTTGTCAGTGGGATGAGCTCTTCAGTGAGGAATTGGAAAGAAAATGTTGGCCAATATCTTAGAGGTATTGATTATTTTATATATTATTGGAGATTTGTCTCTCTTGATACTGTTATTAAAAAATAAATACTTTTTAATCATTAATTAAAGATAAATTTATTTCATATAGCATGTAAAGCACATTAAATATTAATATTTGATTGTTTATGCATGCAATAAATAAATCATAACATCCACTTTATGGTTTTGTCATTGACTTAAACAAACTTAACTCGAAATAAAAAGGCATTATAATTTTTACTATACACATTTTTAAAGTTTGACGTCACACTTGAAGCCACACACGCGGCACACCGGTTGAGAATCACTATTCCAGAGATAGTAAATACACCTAGTGAGAGTTGACGTTTCAAGTGCTTAGATACAAATTACCACAAATTTATGTTAACTGCAAATTTGAATGAATGATAAAAGTATTTTAAATATAAATTCACAAAGTAGTTTTTGTGCCATTTTAATATTAGGACCGTGAAAGTAAACAAGTACTCAGAATTTTAATAAGGAAAGCAAATTAAGACTGTTTCTCGAATAAACTTACCTTGAACATAATTGAGTGTTATATTGCTAACATGCAAGAAAATTAAATTGAAAGGAATATTTTCTAAGCGTTATTAAAACTTTAAGCGAAGTATGAAACCAAACGTTTTTCTTAAACGAAGGAAAACATGACCCAGTCGGTTTTAATTCTTTTTGTCGTGCAACATGAAACATTGAATACTTTGCAGCAAAATATTAAGTAAATTATATTTCATAACAGAGGTTGGCAACATTTTTAGATGTCTCATTAAAGCATGTGTTGAAATACCTACCATTTCTCTATTAGAAAGTATGCTACACTAAATTTACTTTTTTGTAGAATACCGAACAACTCATCGTCTTCTGTATAGATGATTTACAACAAAACAGTATGTTTGCCTTCATGAAAAAATTATAACTACTCATTGAACACGTAACGTGAGTAAAAATCATTAACATAATGGACAGGTTAATTTCTATCAATCTTATTGGAGCAGTTGTGATTTGAAGCCTGAAATTATCAATTACAATAATCAATTTTACCTTTTCATATTGTTGTCTCAATTGGAAGAGGATTTAAAAATGTTTCTAATTCTATTCTAATTCTAAAAATAAGTTTCTAATTCAAGAAATAGTAATAATAATAGTATTATTTAGAATAATTTGATTTATGCTTATACTTAGATTTTTTTCAAAATGAGCATTTTTATCAAATGACAAGCAGAATATTTATGTCAGTATTTGAAATTTTAGGTTTATTTCGTTTTGAATGATACATAATTCATTTTCTTCCAAAATGTTTCTATCATTCTTTATGTTATGTGTTTAGAATGAGACCGCAGTGTCCTGTTTGGTTAGGGCGTCGTTCTCCTTACCAGAAGGTGGTGAGTTCGAATCCCGGCTTAGTCGAAGATCCATCGTGTTCACTAATGGTGACTGGGGCACATAAAATCTGTCGGGTCGCAATGTCTTCCATGTTCCCATTCCAAAAAAATACCTCTGGGGGGGTTGGAGCCAGGCTTTGGGTCTTCAATGGTTTCAATCTCTAAATTGGAAGATTCAGATGGTGCTGCCATCTATGAGCCAAAAGTCGTACTTCCACCTTTGTATGAGGGTACTCTATTCAAAAACGGAAGACGCTCTCCCTCTGACTTCATTCGAATCTTGGCCAAGTGTCATTAGAAACAACAACATGTGTTTAGAATAATAGTCTTGAAAACTTAATAATTCAATTTTTCATTTATAAAAACAATTTTTAAAGAGTCATTACTATTGATTTGTGAAGACTATCCTGAAATTTTGCAACGATATCAAACCTATTGTGAGACATTTTGTGAAATTTTTTAACTGTCCATAGAAATAGATCTTCTCATCAAGACCAAACAGTATAATTTAACCTCATTTATGCACATATTAAGGTTATCTTAAATGCTTACCTTGTCTACAATGTCCATTTTTCCCCGCTCGGACAAAAGAGCTTTTCGTATACCGAAAGCCACTCCACTGTCGTAGAGAGTTTCGTAAGCAGCCAGGGTCATCCTTAGCTCGTCCCTCACTCGCACGAACAAGAGACCCCTCTCCACGCAATTCAATGTCTCCTGGCGTATCAACTCATCTAAAATTAAAAATCTTAATGAACTTTGTGAAAATTGCAATGAATCATCATGAATAAATTTGTATAATAATTAATTGATGACACAGAAATAATTTAAGATAGACTATGTTTTGTTCAAAATCCTGTATATAATAATTAGATTCGTACAAACAATACGAAAACAAAACTATTCAACTTTGTAGGAGATTGGAAGGGGTGGAGCTACTAAGCTCCACCACCCTCAATCTCCTTCAACAATGTATGAATGTATGAGACCATTTTGAACAGATATATCTGAAGTGAGACATTAATACTTGACTTAAGCTCATAATGATTTTGAAATGAGTGTAATGAATTTAATTAAATTTGTTCCGTAATTTTAATATTAAATTATAATAATTCCTTTCACATATTAACGTTTAAAATAATAATTCCTATTAAATTGTTCCTAATAATTTATCAAATATTAAAAAATGTATTATAATGAATTTTAAATTTAAAAAATAATTAATTGAACATTATACGAAAAACGACGTAGCCAAATTTCTTTCACATCATTACAAATGTTTTGTGTGGTCTCCTCGTACTACATAACAATCATCTATATTGTACTCATGTTCCTATACTGTCTTCACATCCGTATAAATGCTTGTCAATACATACAACATAGCAGTTATAAAATCCCTAAGTTCAATCAATGTTGGATACAGTTTTGTAAAAAAGAGTTAGACTATACTTCAAGGTGCCCTTTTGATTCTCGTCAAGTTGTGATCGAGATGTATCGCCAAGCTGGACAAAACTCAATCGTATTCTGATTGCAGCAGAGCAATTGATTGTTCTGTGCCAGCAAAAATCGCCAATAAAATCGATAGCCAAACAAAAACCGCCATGTTTGCCAAGGGGGGGCCCTCTAAAATATAGTTCTACCCAAAAAAGTTGTCTTTCTCATAACCTTAAAGAAAAAAATCAAGAACTGTAAGAACAAGATATCTTTGCTTTTTGTTGACTAATATCCATTTTGCAAGCAGCTGTCATTGTTGAACTTAATATAGGTAGTTGATGAAACTTAATAAAATCGTAATGACGTAAGCAAAATGTAAAAATATCTTCGTTTAGCTGATTATTAGTGTTAATATACATGAGAATTACACGTATTTGAAATTTCAAGACATCAAAACCGAATTCTTTGTAATGATCCTTATATTTCAATGTCCAATAGAAGATAATTATTTTTAATGAAATATTTCTTAAGTTAAAATGTATCAGCATTTCTAATGTTAATTTGTTTTTTAATGTAAATATAATAAAAAAGTTTCTAGTAAAATAAGGATCATAAAGATACCAACCGAAGCACTGGTCATAGAGCTCCCTTCTGATGGGACAAATTCCGATTTCACGTGCGTTCCGTTCGATGAGCCTGGCATCTAGTTTCTCAGCCAAATTAATGACATCCAAACGAGTAGCTGGAGTTCTGGACACCGTCTGAATCCACAATTTACCATCTTCTTCATATTCTCTAAAGAATATTCGAATACAAATTAATAAGTAAGAAATCATTACAAAACATGTGATTATGCTACATGCTATTACAAAACATGTGAAACCTTTGAGGCACTGAAATACATGATTTAGAACTCAGTAAGGCTAAGAAGGTAGTATTTTTTATTTTAACAAGCATAATTTATTTATGAAAACCACACATTAACTGTAATATACTTTTTATTTTCCCTAAGAAACTCTTATTATTCAAACCAAAACGATTATTATTATTAGCATTAGTGCTCACTCCACAAAAATTCAAATTTTATTTTCCATATAATTGAAATAACTGAATAATTCTAGTTTAAATAAATTATTTTAAGAAATTAATGAAATATGAGAAAAAAGAAAACGTTTAAAAGTATACCTGGGTGGCAAAACTGTGTCCAAGATTTCTGCCACTTGATGATCCTTATTCTTAGAGTCTTGACGCGTTGAACGTGCAGACGATGGTGCTTTGTCCCTTATACTTGGCAGACGACTATCTTTCTGAAATGATAGAGCTTCGTCAGCTTAAAAAAATTATAAACTTCTACAAAGAGAAATTAAAATTTATGAAACTGATGTATGAGGGTAATAAAAAAATTTATCATTATATTAGTGTGGGGAAAAAGTAATCCATTATTTTTTCGGTAGACGTCTGTAGTGATCGATATCTCGTGAGGTATCTATCAAACAATTTCAGATTTATGCTCGTTGGAAAGGTGAAATTTGACACTAAAATATCCTCTTGCGGTTTTTTGTTTGATTAATTCAGTTACGAGTACAATGTTTTAAAAATAGAAGACAACAAACAGAAAATTCGATACATTTTCGTATTTCTCTTGTAACGGAGAAAAAGATAGCCGGGTGGTTAAAATTGTGAAAGGTGTTTATCGTCCTATATAAGACTGTAACAACCAGTTACGCACAATTTTTGTTTCGTCGATTCCGTTAGGGTATTTGGATGCTAAAGATGCACCTCGCATGGATACAACATCGTCAAGAATGTATATAAAATATCAAAAATTATCAAACTTCTTACAGCCAGTAAATGGACTATGCAACGCTCACTACAACATATGAGTTTCTGGAGCCATCGACCAACAAACGTACCACTACTCAATACTCGCCATCGAACTCTACGTCTTGTCTGGGTAAAAGAGCAAAGAGACTGGAGTGTAGAGGACTGGAAACGAGTAGCATGGAGTGATGAATCTCGATTCCGACTGCTTAACGCCAACGAGAGGCTGAGAATATGGAGTCAAGCTCATGAAGTCATGGATCCTGCATGCCATGGAACAATACAAGAGCATCGTGGCTCAATCATGGTGTTGGATGTTTACTCGTGGCATATCTTTGGTGAGTGCACAAGCCTACCCCAATGGAGTTCAGTACATAGAGCTGCTGGGTGATCCTTCCCTCCTTTTAATGCTGTTCTGTTATCCGCATGGTGATGGAGTTTTCCAGTAAGACAACTGTATCTCTCACAAGTCTCGACTGGCGGCTTCTGGCTGGTATGATTGGTATCTCACAAGTCTCAGTTGGCTTCTTGCTTGGTTGAGCATTCATCTGACTTTTCTGTCATAAATTGGCCATCTAGAAGCCCAGGCATAAATGCAAGAGCATCTTTGGGATATATTGCAACAAAGCATGAAAGGCCATCAAACAGCACCAACAAACCTTACTGAATTATGGATCTTAGTCCATATTGCTTTTCACATGGAAGGTTTCTAGAAATTTAATGAATCTATGCTTCGTCGTGTCAAGGTCAAAGGCTACTAGCTTGGCCCATCAAGGTCAGAGGTTATGAAGGTCTGAAGGCTCAACTCGTTACTAGATAGGAATAACTATTTCTGACTCATTGTTACTATATATATAATATGGTCTTAACACTATACCATGTTAAGCTTTGCTGCACTGTTAATTATTACAATTGAAAGTAGATCTCTAATCATTAAAGACATTCACATCCTACTGATAATTGAATTTAAGAATCATTGAATTGAAAACTAGAATGTATGTAAACATTTATCTGCTTGCAGCTTGTCCCATAGGGAAATTGAATCATGATCAAATATAGAACATGGAAAAATAAACAATGTCGAAATACATTTTCATCACAAAACTCTTTTATTGCACATCGATTTTGGGCTTTGGAACAGGCATGATAGTTAGAATGAAAGTAATTTTTGTATGGAATTGTTTAATATTTAAGAAATATTTTACGCAGTGCAATATTTTTTTATCAAATAAATTTATTTATTATTTACAAATTTGTTTTTGTTAGAATAAATGTATAACAAAGTAGAGATTATGCTATTTTTCGGCAGTTGAAAATTATATCGTTTTGAGGGAGGCAATAAACAAGAAATTTCTTTAGAGACTTCAATAACATTTTCTTCTATAAACTATGATGATGCTTTCGTATTAAAGAAATGATACACTAACATTATCTTTAAGTACACTTCTAGAAAAAAAACTATTTCTGTTACACAATGCTAGCATAACGAAGCTTTTTAAACTATCCAAAAGTTACCAAGGTGATCATGTATTTCTGCGAAACCATTTTGCGCTATACTTAATTCAGAATTTTAAGTATTCATGTATGAAAGTTCTTTGTCCGCTGATTTGTGTAAATCATTATCTAACAAATTCAATGGCTCATTATCAGTGGAAGTCAAGCTCAACTTAGTTATTCAACGGTCAAACGTCCATATTTTGTTATTACAGTATATATGTTTTTTTTAATGTCAGCAGACTTGATAGACCTCATTTTACATTATAGAAAATGGCATATTAGCTGTTATTCCTGTAATAGCTATTCGATTACAGAAAATATTAAATAGATATTGAAGCTGTCTTAGACATGTATTTGAAGTCTTCAGATCGCATAAAATTAAAATCATAGTGATTTTAAAAAATCAGATAGAATAACGTGAAACGTATTTCCGTGAAGATGGAATAATCATATTTGACCATCCAAATCAGAGCTGATACACTCTGTAATTTCTATCTATAACTAATTTCTCTCTACTAATCGCTATTTTTTTATAATGTGACCATTTTCCTGGCTTTTGTATACAAAGAAATTTATTACATTGATTTGATTATTTTTGATTATTATATTGATACTGGTTTATTACATTGCATGTAATAAGTATTAAGAGAGACAAGCTGCATTTTTAGTAGTGTATTAG
>JAPDSC010114527.1:0-14827 GCA_026290005.1 Latrodectus geometricus
ACACACACACATATATATATATATATATATATATATATGTATATAATTATACTAAGGGTGCATTTTATATTTATATTAAAGTTGTAAAAAACAATATTTATTGATACCACTAAAATTAAAAAGAAGGAAGTTACTGGGTCTTCAATTTGAGAAAATAATTCACACACAATATACAAAGTATTGAAAAAACAAGTTTTATAAAACACACATATTTTATGAAGTTTTTCATAGATCTATCGGTTTTAATACATTCCTCTTTTGACTTGGTTTTTATTATTTCTAAACATATTAGCAAGTCCTGGAAAATTTATTTTAAGTAAAATTTTAAAATTTATTTTAAATAAATTAAAAAAAATTAAAACTTGATTAAAATATGAATGAAGATTAATTAAATATATTAATCCTTACATATGGTTGTATGCCTCTAAGTTTCCTAATTTTGCGACTCAAAAGGAAAATGTCAAATTTTTCTTACTTCTTTTATTTAAAGATGAAATAGTTAAAGATAAATTATAAATGCTTTTCTTAGATATTTGAAATTTCTATCAAAATTTGTATAAAAATTTCAAATATGAAATTTTAAAGATATTTTATGGGAAACTTTAAAACTTTTGTTTCGGTGATATATATTTTAATGTCTTTGCATCTTATCTAGTAAATCAATGTAAGAATTCTAAAATAATGTGTTTAAAACAAATTAGAAAAATTTTCTTTAATGTGTTTTACAAAAATGCATACATTTTATGTGGAACGTTGTAGTATTTTTGATTTTATCCTTAATTGTGCATATAAATTTGTGCCATGTATTCCGTATTTTGCTGTGCCGAAGATCCATAGATGATCGAGCCTGGGGTTATTGTATAAGTAGCAAAGCATTAAAAAGAAAATACATTTTAATAATAATATAAAGAAATAGAATTATATTTTAAAACAAAAGTGGATTTTGTGCATTTTTTCTATATAGGGCTTATTATGGCCAAGTCGGAGAACACTTCTTTTGAGAGTGAAAGGTCCCTAGTTCGATCACAGTCACTTTTGAACTTTTGGATTTGAATTTTGCCTTTGTGCTTTGTCTGCATGGGTGCTTGGGAGGTTCTTGGGTTTCTTTGCTTACTAAACGTGTGAATACGACTTTTTATGAAAAATCATCCAGAAGGACAACAAAGTCCGTTGCAATGATTTACAACTTCCTTAGACCATTAGACAGTCCATAATGCGGTATCAAAAGTATATTAATTAGAGGTTAACAGTGATCTAGAAATAGGGCAGTGCAAACGAGAGTAGAAATTCGGGGATTTGATCCCAGGATTGTTAAATAATGTGCAATGAATGTTGCTCTTCTGCTCTTTGCATGTACTTCTATCGGGATGAGTACTTGGGAGTATTTTGTGTTTTCTTCTTTCCAACACGTGAATGCGTCCCACTATCTCTTAAAATTCTTCTTGAAAGACCAGATAGATAATAAATATTCTTTCAATGACCTTTAGCCATAAGGCTGTACTCTACACGGTCTCAAAGTTTGTTGTCTAATATTTTGTTTATTTAAATGGGTTATAACCAGTTTTGTTCAGTGAAATTAATTTTTTATTCATAAAATTTTAATAAAATTAAAATTCTCATTTATAATCATAAGGAACAAAAAGAAGTTTTATTATAAATTTTTGGTGTTATTGATTTTCTTTGAATTTTAAAAATCATGTATATGATTTTATGTATGTATATGTTTTTATAATTTAATTGATTAAATATTGGATTTCTGTTTACAAAAGAGTAAAATAAATATATATAAGTGAATTTACATAAAAACATTTAATTAAAAACCTATTTTTCTAATTATAAAAGGTAATACTAATTAAAATAGAACTAAATTTGCCTCTGCCTGAATAAATTAAACTACAAATAGTAACTAGTGTTCATTGAGTTTTTAAAGCAAAATAATCATTTTCATCATTTATTATTTGGCAGTGAGGCGAATATTATAATTAAATTTTTAATTAAATTTGAATAATCTTATACTAAAATATAATTAAATGCTATCAAAAGATTTTGTTATATTCTTTATTTCTTTAAATTAATTTCACTTAACTTTATGATCCTTATATGCATCAAAAAATTGATATTGATTCATATCAAAAATATTTAAATGATAAACATTTATTTTCCCAAAAAATGTTTCCATAATGATTGTTTTACGGATGTGTTAAAGTAACAATATTTACAAACGTTTCTACTAATGTATATTGAATTTAATAATTTAAATAATTTTTACCATAGAATAAATATTTTACCTTTTTCTCGCTTGTATAAGTTTTTTATTGTTTATATGCATGCATATATAACTTTTTTATAATTCTAAATTTATATTTTTTTGTCAAAAATACTGTATGATGTAAATATTTTACACTATGATGTAAATATTTTACACATCATAAAATATAAATAATATTTTATGATGTAAGTATAAATATTTTATGACCAATATCATACTTATGAAAAGTTTTCTTTCTTTCTTTTGGTATGCTTTTGCATAGTTCATATAATATGTAATATTACACTTCATCAATTCAGTAATATTTTGAATTTTTCGTTACTGCTTACGTAATTTAATTTGGATTTATTAAATTATAAATGTTATTTGATAATATCAGCAAAGTAAATTGAGAGTAGTTAAGTAATGGGTAGGTCAAGTATCAATCGCTAAGTTTTGTGACTTTTATATATTTTTTTATAAAATGTCGTATAACTTACATAAAAGTTAAGAAATATATACTCACTGATTCAATCACACACCCGCACAAAATGTAGTACGACACATGATGTTGTACTACATTTGTTAAAATTTTAAAATCTTAATTTCAAATGTACTGGCAATATTAATGTGAATAGAAAATGAGCATTGAAGTTTTTGATTTTATTGGATTAAAACAAAATTTATCTACCTGCCGTGTTGTAGTCCCAGCTAAAATACAATAAGTTTGAATATACGAGTATAAGCTTGTATTGTTTTCTGATATACAAAGTTTTAAAAAAATCTATATTTACCATTGTAGCATATATCAAATAATAGCACTGGTATAGTAAGCAACCATGATTGATTTTCCATTAATGCATTCGTTATTTAAATAAATTATAGGGTTCTTTTAAACAGCCCAATCATCATGGTAATAAGTTTTAAGTTTTAATAATAACAGTCACTTAATCTTCTACTCTGTCATTTCTTAGTTATGTAGTTGCTATTGCCATTAAAGCATATTTTAAATATTAAATTAAATATCTGCCCATTTTTGAACACCATTGAAAATACTATTTAACATAATATTGTTAATAACCAACTGTGTATTAGAGCTCCCATAAATATTGACACTTTCAGTTTTTTTTTCGTGAAACAAAAATTATTCTTTTAGAGATCTGATGTAAAGTACAACTTTAAATTACCATATTCATTAACTTACCTTTCTTAGTTCTAAAAATACTCAACAATATGTGCATTCTATTTTGTCTTAAATTTTTTAAAAATTTATTGTGCTTTGTAACAGCTTACATTTTTCTATCCAAAAAGTTTTTAAATCATTAAACTTCCTACGTTCTGTAGTACATGCTTAATGTTGAGAACACAATGTATTTTAATGAAACTCTCCTATGTATCTGCATTAAAACATGTGTATAGGATATATTCAAACTCTAGATAAAATAAGTGGGAAATATCTTTGGTCTAGAATAGTGAGTACTGAACGCGAATTAGTTGGGACATGATTAGGCATCTGTATTTCATTGTATCATTGCACACCAGTTTACATAAATTTGCAACATCTGTCAGAGCTATAATATCTCTTATTTATAGTATTAAATATTGAACAGTGACTGAAAATAATGGTTCTAAAACTTTGGTAATAATTTCTTTACTGATGTCAGACACATTTATTGAATGAAATTATTATCTTAAAGAAGTAATTCTATTCCTTTCCAATGAGTTAGTATCCTACATTAGCACATTAAATACTTAATGGTGTTTTTATTAGTAATGCTAATAAAATTGAAAAATCAAAAACATCTTTTATTAAAATTTCATTGCTGAATTTATTAGATATAAATGGTAAATTTGATTTCAAGTATTTCAGGTGGTAAGAATTGATGTTAAAATTCTATAGTGTGACTCAGAACAAAGATATAAAAAAATTTGCAAATTGTAAAAAAATGTAATGTTCTAGTTATTGGTGGTTTGTGTTACTCATTTTGTATCATAAAATAAATGTGTACTCAAATCGACTATAAATTTGCTGGAAATAGTTTGTACAGTTCGAAAATCATTTAATGTTATTCATGGAATTGATGAGCAAGGACTGAATAATTTGATGTTATTTTTATAAGAAAATGTTAAAATAATACTATTTGCTAGATATGGATAGCTAAGTATGCATTAATAATTGTCCAAGAAATATTTGAACGTCTTGTTGATTCATCTCTTCATGATTTATTTTCACTTCGCTCTGTATTAGAAAGGCCAACACGTTGGTTACTTTTCTACAAAATTTAGCAAATAAATATAATTTCGAAAGAGATAATTGTCTATTTTTATAATCTTAAGAAAATACTAATATAAATGCATTAAATTTTCAATCCAATCCAATGAAGATTATTATTTTAAAAACGTTTGTAAAAATAAGTATTTAATCATAAAGGGTTTCTTAAGTTATAAGTATTTAACTCAAGATTTATGTAATAACTAAAATCCACTTATTTTAAAATTAATCATCAAAACACAAATTTTCTCACATATGAGAATATCAGAACTTTTTATAAATGTGACACACAAGTCGAGTCATGCAGAAAAATATTTATATTGTCATTAATCATTTTGAATAATACAAAAATAAAAATATATATTGTAAAATGTTTTACAAATCTAGAAGGTTGAACGTAGTAAAATATTTTCATGAATGAATAAGAAGTTAATGTAACTAAAATGAGCCGATTAAAAGTTTAAAGATGTCTACTTAAAAGATAAAAAATGTTAACAATAAATTAAATTCTATATATGTGATAGAAATAAAAAAAAACTGTAAATATATTATATTATAAATTTAAAATTTTTATTTTGGATGAAAAAAAAAAAACTCCTTCAATATCACAAGTTGATACACATGATTACATGTGGTAATAATATTTTTATGAAATTGTAACATACATACAAGGATCTATGAGCATATGAATATTTAAGCCCAAATTGTTGTTTGCACATAATTTTCTTGAAGATCATATAATTTACACAAACTATATAAATAACCACACCTATTATCAACATAATCTAAAAATAAAATTTATTGTGCAGAAAAAGGTTCAAACCACCAAAAGCATTCTAAAATATTGTAAACATTCTGATTTTGCAGAAGTTAGTTTACTTGTGTTAGTTTTGAAGTTAAATTAAGTCAAGAGGAAAAAAGCTCACTTACTGCTAATTTTGTCATAATGTGATACGAGATGAAAAAGACAATTTGGAATATCTCACATTGTCCAACATATCTGGAGTACAAATTTAGGATGAATTATGGAGAAACTGAATAATTATTTCATTTTACATGATGTAGAAATTGCTCTTCAAAAGAGGAAATTAATATTCTCTAGTTTTCCAAACAGTTTCGTCTCTTTTAAGAAATCTTACATGCTTCATTTATAACTTTTTGAAACGATCAGTCACCATATTAAACATTTTGCTTCATTTACAGTTAACACTTTGTCGGAAAATCTTGCAGAAAGTTGGATTTTGTATAAAATTCAATTATTGTCTTGATTAATCGAATAACATTTTCTATTTTTTTCAAAAGACATAAAAGTTTTTTATCAATTTTTGCATTTATTTTCTAATTTGCTGCTTATAAGTACGTCATTTATTGTTCAGCCATGTTAGTCTTAAAACAACTTTCTTAGACATTTTCTAAATGTAAGAATGTATTTAAGAAGTGTATTGATGAGTTCGTATATATTTTTATACCTCTAATTATTTATTTAAACTATGATTTTTAATTTGAATGATTTTTGTGTACATATTTGGGTTCTTATAATAAAAACACTTTCAGTTTTCAATTTTTAATATCTTTAGATATTGCTTTTTATTTATAATTTTTTTTTAAAACTAAATGTTTTTATTTTAAAATAATTTCTTTTTTTCATTTCACATTTTAACTCTAATAATTTTATCTAATGGTAAATAAAGATTAAAAATAAATGTTCGTAATGGCAAAATGACAAAAAATTTCTTTAAACATCAAATTGTCTTGAGTACAGATGGCATTCACTTCGTTAAATATTTTATGAGCCATTCCATATTTTTAGTTCTTATTAACTTAAAAAAAATTAAGAGCATTAGGCATATTTTATTTTATTTTACAATCAAATTAATGGCGTAGTTTTTTTAAAAAAATAACCATAAGATTTGTTCATAGTTAAAAAAAGCAAACCTCAATTTTTAAATTTTCTTGCGTTTAATAAGATGTTGTTTTCATATAGATTTAACTTATACACACATGATTATATGATTTTTATATTTTATATAAATAGTTTTTCACTTGGATTAATTTTATAAAGTAAAATAATGTGAAATCATAAAAATTTAAAAATGAAATTGCCATCAGTCCTTTAAACTGTGAAATATGATATTTTTATGATTTTATATAGATATTGGGTATGATTAATTAAAATTTTTTCCAATATTTGTTATGTTACATGCATGGAACTTGCTGAATAAAATTACATAAACACAGAAATAAAATTGCAACCATTAAATTTAATTGCATTTAAAAAGTAATGTTTAAATAAATTTGATGTATGTAAAACAGCGTTGTAAGTAACCAATTCATTTAATCTATTATTGAAATATTATTTTGTATTTATTTTAAAGATTTTATTGCGTCAATTTTACATATTATAATGTGCTGTAGAAAATAATAGCATATTAATTGCTTTTATTTCAAATGCATTAATGTTAAATAAGTTATTTTATTTTAATTTGTTTATGATTACATATTTAATACTTTACTTAAAAATTTTAGTTTTTTGCTATCTAATCTGATAAATATTAAAAACACCCTATAACTATAATCGATTCCAATAACACGTAAAAATCTATATTAATTTTTATTGCACAAAATTATAAATCAATTTAAATATAAGTAATCTAATTATGAGAATATAAGTTAATATTACTTTGGGGAAAAAGTTATCCATTATATTTCAGTAGACGTCTGTAGTGATCGCTATCTCGTGAGGTATCTATCAAACAATTTCAAATTTATGCTCATTGGAAAGGTAACATTTGACACTAAAATATTCTCTTGCGGTTTTTTGTTTGATGAATTCAGTTATGAGTACAAGGTTTTAAAAATAGAAGACAACATACAGAAAATTTGATACATTTTAGTTTTTCTTTTATAATGGCGAAAATGCTAACTAGGTGGCTAAAATTGTAAAAGGTGTTTATCGTTCTATATAAGACTGTAACAACCAGTTACGCAAAATTTTGGTTTCGTCGATTCCGTTTGGGTATTTGGATGCTAAAGATGCACCTCGCATGGATAAAACATCGTCAAGAATGTCTATAAAATATCAAAAATTATCAAATTTGACAGAATGTCAACAGTTGTAACTTTGCCCAAGACCTAAAAATCTACATGAAAACTGTTTTAAACCTTTTGACAAAGTGAATCTGAAAGAAGTTACAAAAAGTTCACGTAAAAATAATGGATTTCTTATTCCCCAACCTAATATTATAGATTTTATAATATTTATAGAAATTTAAAAAAATGAATAGTAAAATGGGAAAATATATTATGAATAAACAAATTTTATAAACAGAATTTCACAACTATTGATTTGTAAATACGCTGTTTCAACTCGAATACAAAAAATATGCCAAAATTATTTTTATTTCATTCTTCTTTTCACCTGAGTTGGTATCTAAAAGAGTTTTAATTTCCCAGTTCAGTGATTTTCGTAGGTATGATAGCCTCTCGGCCACTGAATTTCGTTTCAGATACTGCAGTTTTATTTGCATTCATTTGCATTGCTTAAAAGTAACCAACCATTCAATTGCACACTACAAACTTTATATTATTCTATTTATACATTCTTTCACATTAAAGATGATTGTATTTGGTTACTGCAATAAAAGGAAATTATTTATGTAGAAAATATTTTCAGTACGGTATTAATAATTATCATTGTAGATTTTTTACTAATTTTTCTTTTGAAAACAACTAATCATATTTTAAAAAGGGATTAATTGGGTTAATGTTTAATTAAATTTAATAAAAGATTCTTAACCTTTTGAGAAAAATGTGAAGCATTTATTATGGCTAAAAAATTATTTCTAAAAATCTACATGTTTTCAAATAGTTAAATACAGTAAAAGAAATATTTATCTCATAAAATACCCTATTAATCATATTTAAGTAATCGATTTCAAATACATCCAGGGAGAATATTCGAGTTTCTTATAGTTAAATGTTTTTCTTAAATTTATTTAATCTATATCATATTTTTTCTGATCATTTTTCCAATAATGACATTGTGGTATGTAATGCAGTAAATCTTACAATTATTACTAGCGTAAAATTTATAATTATAATAAATGTATGTTTAAATAATATAAAAATTATTTGATGAAAAATAAATTACAGAATTATCTAAAAGTAATTTCACATAGATTGCTTTTTAAAATATTTTACTAGATAGTAATGATAATAAATTTTTTTATAGGATTTTAATGTATGAAATAAGAGGAAACAATTATTTTTTTAATTTTATAATAATGAAAAAATGCATCACCCATTTTTATTTTTGTACAATTATTTAAAGTAGATAATTGAATAAAGTACGCTGAAAAAAAAGAAAGTACATATAAAATTATTTGATAGGGTACTTGTTTATATCTTGAAAGAACTATAATAATTATATTCATAAAAAATACTGTAAAACTTTAAAAATGATTCATATTCGTTTTCCCACATTGATTTCCTTTTTTTGATAGTAAAGACTAAATATCTACATTCATAGATAAAAATATTCTTTTTGAATCAGAATTTGATTTCCTTTTTTGACTAAATACTAATTTCAAATATTTTTCCTTTCAATGAACTAAGTAATTAAGGACGGTAAACAAGACCATAAATACTCAACTCTTGAAAATCACAATTTTCAAACTTCAAAGAAAACAGCAAGATAATTTTCGAAGTCTGTTTGAACAAATTATGGAGAATTTTAGAGAGATCAAAATATTCAGCAAGAATTAAAGATCTTATAACAAACAATCAATACATTAATGTAAAAGTACTTTGGAGAGTAGGTGAAGGGTTCAGTCTTATATTCTTATTGATTTACTCAAGTATAATATACACGTTGTGTTTGATGTCTCATTATAAATGTAGAAATAAAATTTGTGGTAACAGCTACGGTTTCTCCTAGCAACCGTAAAATAGAACAAAAGTTGTTTGTGTTTTAAAAATATTACAGGTTTGGAATTTATTGTCAAATTATATTTCATTTTAGTTGTGCAATTATAAAAAATATAGTTGTGTTTGTATAAATAAATTATTCCTTTTAATGGAGTGTTAAATGTAAGCAATCTGAATACAACCAGTGATCTTAACTGGTTACACCGGACGTTATCTCTGCATGAGTCGGCGCATCAACTTTCCGTGGAAGAAATTTAATTCAGTTGTTTGATAAATATTAGTATTCGAGATATTGATGTGTTTTGGAAGAGTTTATCAAAATCTTTCACATTTTAAAGATGCATTTTTTTAAAACTACGTTCAAATAAAATGGTTGATTCTAAAATTGCTTTAAGAATGACAAGTACAAAGGAAAATCAAAATACGTATTTTGGTACAATTTGGGGGAAGCCACCTATGTTTTAGCGAAAAATACTTAAACGTTTTCTACAGTAGAGGGGCAATTTATATTAATCTCTACAGTTAGAGGTGCAATTTATTAATTAAAGAACTACCCAAGATGCAAGCAAGTATTACATCGTTGCTATTGCATTAGAGGTTACTCTAGATGTTATCGACACTATTTTGTCAGAGCCGCGCTAATCACGTACATACATACACACACAAAAATAAGCGTGATAAAATAAAATATCTAGATTGCTGTCACATCTATCGAATTCAGATAAATCTCGACTTAAAAAAAGCTGGCCTACAAATCAGTATATACATAAATATTTATGTCAGATTAACAGTCAAATAATGAGTGTGCAATTGTTAAGCTATGTCTGAATTAAACATAAACATAAAAATATAAATATAAAAACCAGTTTTAGTTTACAGGTCTTCACAAAATCATAAGCAATAACACTTCTTCATTAGTTTCTTTAAAACTATAAAAGCTTTGGGAAAATAGATATAAAAAATTTTTTAAATTAAATTTTGTTTTATGAATATCTTTTACAAAGAAAAATAATAGTTATGTTTTTGATTTAAATTACACACAATGTTTCATCATAAAAGGGAAATCTTTAAAGTTAAATATCATCAACAGTACTCAGTGGGATTATATTAAAACTACAAAATTCTCACCCAGGATTTTCTGATCCAACATACTATTATTAATTGAATATATTACTGTATTATTTATTTATATATTTCTCTTGAGTACAGAAAGTTAATATATCAAGGCAATTTGAAAATCTCAAATACCAGCAAAAAATGCTATAGATATGACTATACACAGAGATCATAGTTATTTGGATAAAGACTTAGGTTCAAATTATTTTGAATATAATTCTTTACCCAAACAAGAAATTGCTTCAACTTCGAACAAGAAACTCTATATGTTACCTGAATAAAATTATAAATTTTGTTTTCTTATTTAATTAATATGTGTCGATCAAGCGTGATAGTTTTGAAATATATGATATATATAATCTTTTACTAAGTTTAGAAACAGTGAAATAACAATTAATTTTATTCACTGATCTTTTTAAAATAGATTCCATTACTTTTGTTTCTAGTTAACCAAACCTAATTTAGGGTTAATACGCCTCTAAATGATATTATACATATAAATTCAAAGAAAAATGATTTCAATTTTAAAAGCATATAAGGAGTTCTAGATTAAATTTCTGTTGTGAATTGTAAAATAAAAGGAAATAAAATATTGGTTTAAGAATTCTGTTATTTATTTTGTACTCAAAGAAACTGCAGGAATTTTTAAAATCTGATATTTGCTTTACATTCAGTGAATTGTAAATTTAACTGCTGATGATAATTTACTTATAAAATTTGAAGAAATAATTACGTTTTCCATTTTTTACTTAGCATCAGAAATTTTAGTAATGATTTGACTATACATATTTATAGCACCTAAAAAAATTGTTAATATTAATTTGGGGAAAAGAGAGAATTCCATACGCACATTTTATTTTTTTGGTCGACGACTGTAGTGTTCGATGTCTTGTTCAGTATCGAAAATACAATTTCAGATTTATATTCATTGGAAGGATCACATTTGGCACTGAAAAATATTTGGTGGTTTTTTTATTTGATGCATTCAGTTATGATTTCAGTTGTTAGTTAAAAGGTGTTAAAAATGGAAGTTAACAAATAGAAAATGCAGTACATTCAGTTTCTCTTTGATAAAGGCAAAAATACAAGTCAGACAGTTAAAAATAAAGAATAGTGTTTATGGCTCTGATACTATAAAAACCAATTAACAGAATTTTGATTTCATCTATTCCATTCAGGTATATTTGATAAGGCAGAGGTATCTTGCACAAGTTGGCCCATTGTCGAAGATATCGATAAAATCACAAAAAAGTCTAAAAGTTGATCAGCATGTTATGACTCCAGAAATTAAAGAGCAGTGACAAAAACAGCTTGAAATCATTTGCACAATGTTAATCAGAAAATGTAAATGTCTTGAAGTTTATGTAAAATAATAGATTTTTCCCCCCAAACTAATATGATCAAAGCCAGTTCAAAGATCTGACTATCAGATTCTAACAAAATAAAAATTCGGTTTCTTACTTTGATTTTATTATAATAAAATTATAAAAAGGATATCAATAAATATAAAATTTGATACTTATTCAAATTATATTGAAAAAGAAAAATGCGATTTACATCGTAGAAATTATTTAATTAGGACTAATAATTTCATTAAGAGTAGAATTTTATAAAAAAAATTTAAAGTGAACTTTAATATTATAATTATTTCCAATTTACAGCATAATAATATCAAGTATACTATAAAATTAAGTGTATAAGAGAGTCAATATACTGAAATATAGATTCTAATTAGTCACAAGTATGTACATATTTCAATGTATATAATTAATAATGAATAAGAATACAAGTTTTTATTAAGTTATAATTGGTTAATAGTATTAACTGTTTTTAAACATATATATGTTATTGGAATAATTTAAATTATTTTTTAATGAATTTTTTAATTCACCAAAATATTATAAGCAAAACGTCTTTCATTTTTTATTTAAATTTTCTTAAAAATAAGCTCGAAATCAAATAGGATTGACGTTTCCATTCCTATTTCTTTCATATTTTGAAGTTTCTATTTTTTACAAAAAGTTTTCCAGGACTCATAAGCGGAATAATGATTTATTTTTTAAAATTGTATCGTGATTAAAATTAGTTTAAAAATGATGAAGGAAGTATATTTCAAATTTTCTTTTGCTTTTATGTAAATTAAATATTTTTTTCCAAACCAGAATGTAAATATACTGAATTTTTCTCCCGAACTTAAATAATTAAACAGTATATAAGCTATGTATTATGCTTATTAGGGGAAAGTGAGTGTAATATTCTTTAAAAATATCATGATTTGCCTATAAATTAGGAAGAACATTTCTTTTGCAAAAATAATTATTAAAATTTAAAAAAACGAAAGTAGTTAAAATATAAATGAGGACAAAAATTAATGTTAAAATCATCTTTTAAGCTCTTATAAAGGCTTTTTTAATAATTTAATCAAAATTACTTCTTCAGATAAGAATATGCTAAAATTTTGAAGAAATTATAACATATTCTAAAAAAATAACAAAATATTCCAAATAAATATTAAAATATTTTTGGGATTTACTATAAGCACATATGAATATTTCAAGCAAAATAATGTTTAATTTTGATGTAGCATTAATGAGTATTAAATATTATTTTGCTTGAATTAATAACAAAAGCAAAGTGTTATTAATAAAAACAAAATGTTAATTGTAAAATAATATTAAAAGAATATTACTCTTGTATACATAAATTATTCAAATTTTTCATGTATAGTTTTGAAAACATTGTAATTATCGCTATAAATAATAAACATGAAGAAAGAAATGCTCATAATTTATAAATAAAATAAAATTTACTTAAATTAATAAAAAAAGTAATGTAAACCCAAATTATGAAATAAATATATAAATAAAAATATTTAAAGTATTCTTAAAAACATCAAAAGAAAAAAATCAACAAGAGAACAAAATTCAATCTAACATGAATATTATTTAAATGTTAGCATTAAAATCGAACACACTCATAAAACATAAATTACATTCAATATTTGATTTTTCTTTTAGTTCTACATTTTTTTATATTTCGGTTACAAATTTTAAAATATTTTGTTGCATTAAGTTAGAATTTAATTGTGTGTTATTGAGTTTTTCCAGCACAACCTTTTTATAAAATAATTTGTTTATACGTACCTTGCTAACATATTGAGAAGTTTTTCAATAATTTTGAATATAGTAGTTGTAAGGATAATTCAATAACTTTGGTGTTAACAATACTTACTCCTTCAATATTTGTGACAGTCTTCGAATCAATATTTTTTAGTATAGCTATGTTCGAAAAAAAATCAATTTATGCACATTTGAGAGAAATCTTTGAAAACCTTAAATAACCCAATTTATTAACTGATAATCTCAATAAATATTAAGATACCAAAACCAGCTGCTAACATATTGATTTAAACCATGACTAAGCATTTATGTTTATTTATTTAAATTTAGAAGTTTATCTTAAGATTACTTCTTCGTTTCATGCTAATACTTGTTTTTCTCTTTAAATTTTAATTTTATTCTTTGGAAAAAAGGTTAACAATGATAAATCTTAATTTTAATAGTTTTGTCTAATTTCTAGACTATTTTTTCAGACCTTGAAGACCTACAATCCATATCAACAATATTTGTACAAATGCTGTTTTTTTAAAGGGAAATTTTGAGTTTCCTTGAAACACTAAAACAAAGCCTAAAGAAAAAACTAAAAGGTATAATAAAGTTGAATAAATTAATTAAAATACATTAAAAAATATCGAGTGGTTTATTTAAAACAAGCCAAACTCTTAGAAAATATTTAAATTTTCATACATAAAGTTAAAAAAAGAATATTCTTTGAAATTCAATATTTTTTCACTTGAAATGATTGAAAGATATTAAAGTTATTTAAAATGGTAATAATCTGAATATTAATCTATGAGTTTTTAAATTATGACATAGATATAATATGGTATTATTATTAAAATTCTCCATGCATAAAATAAATTTGATAATTGTGACATTGGCTGTACATTTCTTCAGCAACAAAACTTTAATTAAATGTAGTTAAAGATGCGAAATAAATTTAGACAAGGATGAATGCTAACTTTCATAAATTAAGACACCATTATCTATTTCAAGGTGCTTACGACTTTTTCATATCTTTAGCAATAAACTTTAATTACATGACAGTATAAGGAGAATGAAAGGATATTTAACATGACTAGACAAGAGATTTTATTAAAATAGATAAAGGTGAATAAAAATTAGAGTTTTTTTTTAAAAAAAAAA
>JAPDSC010114530.1:0-10898 GCA_026290005.1 Latrodectus geometricus
TGAAAATATAACTTGAACATAAAGCTTTAATATCTTTTAATATTATTTCCTCAAGACATTTTTCATTGAAATATTTTTTTATATTCATGTTTATTAATTTGAATTGAGATTAAGCTTCAATATGTAATCAATCATGTATAATATAATTAGCCTACCATTAACCTACATACCATTTATTATAAATCATAGGGCATGCTGTTGTTAATTATGATACTTAGCGAAACAAAGCCCACCCGTCAGGGACTGGGTGAATGAGGTCAGAAAAAGAGTCTTCCATTTTTGAAAGAGGGAGGAAGTACGACTGTGGCTCATAGATGGCAGCACTATCTCGATCTTCCAATTTAGAGATATTAAGGCAGAGAAGAACCACGTCTTGACTCTTAACACCATCAGAGGTGTTAGTTTTAAATACAAACATGGAGGACAATGCTATAAAAACTTATTTTAAGTACCCCAGTCACCATTAGTGAACATGGTGGACCTTCGGATAAGTTGGGATTCAAATTCATCACCTTCTGGTAACCAGAGTGACTCCCAAACGAAGCAGGCCACAATGGGTTTATCATAAAGCATTCCTACATTGATTGATTTATGGAATGTTTTCAGGGTTAATTTGGCAAGAAGCTGTGTTAGGTATTCGATCTCTAATAAGAAAAACTTCTTGTCCATTAGGAAGCTATCTACGAATTCTAAAATTAAGAATAAATGCCATCACACAGATTTTATTTCTGATCGTACTAATTTGATTACCTTGTATCCAGTATGAAAGGTAGTTTAAGGCATACCTCAGTAGATTTATTGAAATTATATTCAAAACTACTTCATGTGCCTTATTTTGTCAATTTAATTGTTAGTTCACTTTTGTATAAGTTACATTTTACAAATTTCCAAACATCGATTGCAATGTGAATGAAAAACATAAAGTAACGCATTCGATATTTCCTTTCTACATTTAATTGTAAAAAACTATACCGTGTTTATGAGATATAGTCTATATGTTGTTAGCCCGCGCTTATGAGATATAGCCTATAACAGGGGTAGCCAAACTTTTGGGATCCGAGGTCTACTCCACATTTAAAAAATCGAAGGCGGTCTACCAATGGCAGAGCTAAATTAACGAACATATTTATTTTCGGTAACAAGAAAAAATAGTAAATTATGCAATTTTTCTAAAAAAAACTTAATATCAATATTTACAAAATAAAAATTTACTGACGTTTTCTTAATTGAAATGCAAACCTTTCTAGTTTTTTTTTCAATGTTTTAATCGCGCTCATCATGTCTGTTTTAGAATTTAAATAGTAAACTTTTAATCATAAATATTAAATCGTAAATCTTTGCACAGTTTGTTTTGGGTTTTAAAGCGTAGACTGTAGTAAATTTTTAGTTTAAATAATTCATTGATTCTATGTCATAAGTCATAAATTAAATTGTTAATACCCGAGGTTATTATCCGGATAGTCTCGTGGATTACCTAAAATGTCTTCGCGGTCTACCAGTCGACAGCGGTAGACGTCTTGGCTACCCCTGGCCTATATGATGTTAGTTTTGTTTAGTTTATAAATTTGCGTACTTTCATTTTGTAGTATATATGATTATGTAGTATTTATGAAATATTCGCCGTGCTTAGGAGATATAATTTAAATGGTGTTAGTTTATTTACTTTAAATTTGCGTAGTTTTGTTTTGTAATATAAATGACTATGTTTTGTAGTACATATTATATTTAAATTATTGTGTTCTTAAAAAACATCTAATTATTTCCAAATTTTCGCAGGTAACTTTTAGATCAATTAAAGTATAAATGAAAGATTACAAAATATTGTTTAAAAAACTTTAAAACATATTATCATAACAATGCTTTCTTTGAAAATATTAATAAATGATATATACTATATATATTATATAAAAATCCTAAAAAGCACAAAGTTCATTATTTACTTTTATATTTGAACATTTTAGAAGAATATTTTGAATAATCCATCCCTTCTTTCAAACATGAAAATATAGCATCCATTTCTGAGACTAATATAAGAAAAAGGAAATATTGCATCGCTATAGTAAAATACTATGATTAAACTCCTATTTATCTTCAAGTTTCCTCCTGTTCAGTCTGAAACGTGACCTGTCATACGGAAAGTGCCGGTTGCTAGATCGTTGAGCTCCTCTTTAATTCCAGGCATTTTTATTTTTAAACCTATCAAAGAATCTTAGCGATCAAAATATCTAAAATCTTTTCTAGGAAACTTCAGAAAATGCCATATAATATTTTACAGTTTGAAAAAAAAATATTTATAAGTGTACAGGGAAAAATTTCTCAAGAATGATCGAATTATATTTTCACTATGAAAAATTTTCATTAAAGTGATATTTATTGTTATTTATTATTATTATAATAATTTTTAATAATATGCTAAAAAATGTGATTTTTCTATTTGTAAAATTCAAACTGTAAGGAGAAGCTCTAATCCCAAATTATGTAATATGAAATTTGGTGTAAAATGATTTTAGTAAATTTAATTAAATGATTTAAGAAATGTAATAAATAAAACAATTAAGAATATATATTTATTTTGGGTCTGCTATATGTAAATTGTTGTTCAGATACCTCAGTTTGAATCACAACATTAGAATATCAAATCATTTATGACTGGTATGTCTTTGGTGGTAAACTGCTAAATTCTTTAAAGTTAATCCTGCAAATAAAGGTAGCAGAATCTCCGTTAGCATAAAAATCCTTCATTTTAATTTTTCTTAAAGTAATCAGAAAACTCTATGACTAATGGTTACTATATATTTCATATTAAAAACTTAGATGTTATTTACAGTTGATGTTCAAAAGTTTCTAAAAGAATATGGCAACTCATTTCTTGAATATTTTCCCTTAGGCATGATATAAAAGTATGAAGCTATTGGTTGAATTAAGTTAAACAACTTGAGCAGCGTGGGAATTTATTTTGATAGACATATTTGCTTAATGTTTTTTTTTCTTATTTTTTTTTATTTATTTCTAAAGGCGAGCACTCTTGTGCAAGTAAGTACATTAGCCCATTTTTCCTCAACAAAGCCGGAGACTGCTACCCATTTTATTGTTACCCGGTGAGCACCTGTGAACCAAGTCACGAAGCTACGAGTAGCATCGACCACGACACACCACAACAAACCCGTTTATAGGGCCACATTTATCCAACATCTGAGAAAAGGACAAGAAAAATGGAGAAAGAAAGTACATCCATGCCCGAGCCGGGATTAGAATCCAGGTCCTCCCAATCTGTAGTCAGTTACGCTAACCAATAGACATGTTGTGCATTTATTTGCTCAATGTTTTCATCCCGATTTTATTATTGTATTAGGAAGGTAAATTGAGCAAATTCAATTTTATATATTTTTCGTAAAATCTTTATATTTTAAATAACCTTATGCAAATTAATTAAAACCCTTTTTGCTCAGTATTATACTATATATTAGATGTTATATAACATAGCAATTGGTGCATTTAGCATTGGTGCATTTAGCATAAATATTCTCCATAGTTTACACCTTTAAATCACTTAAATGATGTATTCCAAATTTTTCTACATTTGGTATATCAAGTATGGATTGAAGAATATATTATTGCAATATTTATTGTAATAATACAATTTATTTATTGTTTCTTTCGATTTAAAGTAAGTATTGTTTGTAGTTAATTGTTATTAAAATTCTCCTGATTTTTATTAAAATATGTTATACCAAAATATAATAAGTATTTTCTACCTCAATTATTCTCTAAAAACCCTTATTTAATTCAAAAATATTAATCAAAGGTAGGAAAATAAAAATATTTTATAATGGGTTAACTTTTAAAATATTTCTGTTCAAAAGTCAGAAGGTTACAAGATATTGAAAAAAATACGAATGTTTATAATTCGTTCGCATTTAGCTATTGGTTAACTCTTACTGGAATTCCTTAAAATAAAAAAGCAGAAAATTTTTATGAGGTTTTCGTAGACTGAAAATATAATATAGATAATTTAAAAATTATCAAATTAATATAGATAACTATTTAATGCTTTTACTAAGAAAAACGTTTCCAAAATAGGCAATGTATATCCATTCAGATTTTGTATAAATACAACACTAGCTTTTTAATAGTGTTCTATAAACCTCTGAGAAGAACCATTCTGATTCTTTCACAATAAATATCAGATTGCTTAATGAACGGGGTTCAAACATTAATTTTTAAATAAAATTGGAAATGTATTTAATAAAATATTTTTATTTTTTTATGAAATACAATTTTTACAGAGCAAAATGAAAATTGAAGCATTTATCTCAAATTAATGAGAATTAAAACTTATGTTAGAAAGAATAGAATGATATTAATTAAGGCAAAAAATAGAATCATAGTTAAAAAAAGTTTATTAAAGTAAAGAAAATGTTTTTTAATAACCATAATATTTTGAAGATTACAGATTCTAAGTAATCAGTATCCTGACAGCCACACTTAGCAATTGTAGCAATTACTCTGTCTAGATATGAGAAAAAAATAGAGTCGGGATTATGTATGATGACAAAATTATAGAGGATTCTAACAACAAGCAACCATTCATCAACCGAAGAGAAAATGAGTGTCAGACGCTTGGGAAATATTGAGAAAAAGCTTATAATGGCGTGGTTAATGATAGCGTTTTGACCCGAAAACTAATTGAAGATGTTTTGTATCAAATTATGTTCAAATAGTACAGGCAGGGTGAGGGATTAACTTATTTATCTGAAACATAACACTATAAAAGGATTAAAGGTAAAATATTAGTTTGGGGAAAAAGAAATCCATTATTTTTACTTGAACTTTATATAACTTCTTTTGGATTCACTTTGTAAAAATGTTTAAAACAGCTTTCATGTAGATTTTTAGGTCTTGCGCGTTACGACTGCTGAAATGCGGTTAACTTCTATCATTTTTTGATATTTTATAGACATTTTCGACGATGCTGTATCCACATGCGAGGTGCATCTCTAACATCAAAAATACCCGAACGGAATCGACGAAACAAAAATTGTACGTAACTGGTTGTTACAGTCTTATGTAGGACGATAAACACCTTTCACAATTTTAGCCACCCGGATATCTTTTTCGCCGTTACAAGAGAAAAACGAAAATGTATCGAATTTTTTGTTTGTTGTCTTCCATTTTTAAAATCTTGTACTCGTAACTGAATGAATCAAACAAAAAACCGCAAGAGGATATTTTAGTGTCAATTGTCACCTTTCCAACGAGAATAAATCTGAAATTGTTTGATAGATACCTCACGAGATATCGATCACCACAGACGTCTAACGAAAAAATAATGGATTACTTTTTCCCCAAACTAATAGATGGTATTGACCTTAGTATATCGAAAATGAAATAGTTGTTGTTATAGGTCCCAAAAAATGCGAAGCGAAAATTCAAGGGTGCTATCATTGCAGATTGTGAGCCAGTATAACAATTTATTAACAGTAATTGTAACCTAAATTCTAAATTGCGTCACTAAGCTTGGATGCTTTAAACATGATGCAAAGTAATTAAATATTTATTTTATAAATCATTTGTTATAAGCAGTGCTTTTTATATTTAAAACCTGATAGAATATTTTCAATACATTATTGAACATTTTTTATAGGGATTTTTTTGGAAAACTGCTTATTAAGTGAGTTATCATCAATGTGATTATGAAACCGTGATGCTAAGACTTCTGTGCTGGTAACGTAGGAAGTCAATAAATGAGTTAGGTTTGTTTAATATTCAACGATCATTTTTAACACACGTAAGTTAATCAAATCGTACAGCCAATTTAAAGCGGAATTGCAAGTTATTTTTTGCTTGTTGTAAAATAAGATATTGAAATTATTCTAAAGTATCTCATACATACAGGTTTTGAAACATGATCATTTGAAAAAAAAAACTTGATGTGCAATTCTTTTCTATACTATAGTAAGAGAAAAACAATAAACATAATTAATGAAAATATACCATTGTAAGGCAAAGGATTGGATTTGAAACCATTTATATGTAGAGTTAACTAACTTAACAGGCACACACACATTTTAAGTAATTCTAAAATAAGAAGTAAGAAGAAAACACTAAACATTCATCATAAAAATATACAGCAAAGGATTGAATTTGAAATCGACTATGTGCGTGAACTCATTTTGCAGGCATTTTAATATTTTAAGTTTTATTTGCACTACAAAAGCTTCCATTTGCTGAAAGTAAAACTATGTAATTTTGTTCGAAATAGAAACAAAAAAAATCTAAAATTGAAAAGTAAAAAAAAAAACATAATAGACTGCAAAATGAATATAATTAACATTTATGAACAGCATATTAAAATATATACTACTAGTAAGTATTCATATTTAAATTAATCGGGAAAAAAATCCTATTATTCTTTCAAGACATCAAATTGTTACTTGTGGAAATTATTTCTTTGAATTCAAATATTAAACTCATTTTCAAGATCATTTCAAGTAACTGTTTACCATAGAACTATTATAACTATAGTCATCAATAAGGACATCCTCCACGCAGCCATTTCCTATATTTACTACATCAGTTAACTAATGCATACCAATGTGCGTGTGATCTTATTTTAATAAATATGGGTCCTTCTCTACGTAAAGCTAGAATTGATCAATGAACGTCTGCAACGTTCCAATGTCTTGTCTGGAAATGGTTCCGACATCTACGGAAATCCAATTACGTCGAAGCACCTGAGCCTCTATTGTTCAATTGGAGATAGTCGGCAATCGTATCATGCGCACACGTGACAAACTATTACCAGGTTAAATTTAGTAATGGGTAGAACCCTCTGAATAGACATTAATTTATGTGTATCTTAGAAAGGAATCAATTGACGTCATAATATATTCTCTATAGAACCAGTATATATTTGCCAGGTTTTCCCTTCTATCTGAGAAGAATGTTATTTGGAGACATTAAATGGACATTACCTGCCACGATTTAGTAGAGGTTATTGTAAATTATAGATAATTTTTTAATTTACTCAAATGTAAGTGTAAATTTAAAGTTTGAATTAGCAGAGTTTGTATTTGGCAGTTGATTCATCAACAATCCGACACTTGCTTTTCAAAATAAAAATGTGACAAGTTTTTTATATCGTTGAAATGTGTCAAATGTGGTATTCAATAATTCCCTTTTATCTTATACGAGTCAATGAAGTTTAAATGTAAAGATGTATATATGGATGTTGGTTATTTTTACTTTCATTTGTGGCTTACCGTTTTTCGAATTCTTTAACGATATTTCATACAAATCATCACCAATAATCAATAGAAGTTTACCTCAATATTAATGCAAAAAATAATAGTTTAATATTTGATGGAAAAGTTGAAACTTAATTTTAACTCTTCCTTAATTTCTGCTCCACCAATGATTATATAATATTTTGTCATTTCCTTTTAAACTTTGGTACCCAAGTCTGGAAGAGCATTTTTTATTGAAATTTAACGTAGGGCTGATGGCATTCAAATTAAATGAAAACTAGTTAATATCTTCAGGTATGGCAAGTTTGTCAGAATCTTCGAAGAACAAAACATTTTTTGAAAGCTCACTGGTATCATTGTACATAAAAATTAACTTTTGGGATACAGGGATTTTTTTGTTATTTTGCTACCAAAAATAATTCTGCTCACGAAATTAAACACTTTTTATAAATAATATTAACAGAAACAGGGGAAGTTACTTTATTGAAGATGATAATATTTTGTTAGTAAGTATTAACTTTATCAATTTTTATAACTCTAAATTGAAATGTTTAGGTTTAATCAGGAAATAATTGTAGTTCATTTTAATATTTAATGTAATAGTCATTAGAATTTTTTTCTTTTTGGCATTCAAAATTGCAAACTGGTACAATTAAGTCTATATGTATGGTTTTTCACAGCAGCTTTTAAAGACTCTTATACAATCATCATCCTCACTCAAGATCAATAGCATAATTTCCGCATTTTTCTCATCATTTGTTGTCACCAACATTTGCTTGGAGGATAAGTATTAGAGTATTCTAAATTAAATTTTTTCTGATCCATTTCAATGTGGATTTGCTTTCATATACACTTTTTTATATAGTAGACATTTGCAAAAAAAGCAAAAAGTAATTCTTACAAAATAGTATCCTGCCATTTAATTGCTTATAAAGAAGTTATTTAATTTTAAAATTATAATGCATAAAACATTTTTACTTTTTCTTTTAAAGAAAAAGTTAAAAAAATAAAGAACCTTTTTTTTCAAAAAATGAAATGCATTACTCATTAAATTTCTTTTAAAACTTTAACAAACTGGTAGATTTTGCAGAAACTTTCTCTAATGGTTGTCAAAAAATCTTTCATTCTGAGAAGAAAGGTGATAATGTTAATCAACATTTTCTTATAGTCTGTCATGCCTAAAAACAATCTTTAATGTTTTTAGCAAAACTGCGATACCTAACTATATTATCCATTTGTTTTGTCGCATGAAAATAAAATTGCCAAATAATGTCAATATATAGAACACAATAAATTATTAATATTTTTATAGGTTATTATATTTGGCTTCAAGGAATCTATCTCACTTCGATTGATTAATTTTATAGATTGATTAATTGCGCATTTAAAACTTAATTTCAATATAAAATTTTTTTATACTTCACTCTCCCCTTAACTTCTTATTAATGTTCATGTAATTGTTGTTTCTGATGACACTTGGCAACACCAAGCCCGCCCGTCAGAGACTAAACGAATGAAGTTGGAAAAAGAGCGTCTTCTGTTTTTGAATAGAGCAACCTCATACGAAAGTGGAAGTACGACGTTTGGCTCATAGATGGCAGCACCATCTGAAGCTTCCAATTTAGAGATTGAAACCAATGAAGACCCAAAGCCTGGCTACAACTAGCCCAGAGGTATTAATTTGGATGGAATGAGAACATGGAGGACATTTCAACCTCACATATTTTACGTGCCCCAGTCGCCAATAGTGAACACAACGGATCTTCGGCAAAGCCAGGATTCGAACTCACCATTTATTAGTAACGAGAACGACGCCCTAACCAATTCGGCCACCATGGCTTATGTTCATGTAATATATGTTTTATAATTAATCATATTTGAGGCTATGCTTTTGTGCAATTCAAGCTGTATGTCCAATGAAATATGTTTGTAATTAATGATTCTTACAAAGAGTACTAAAATCCATGTATTGTATCAGATAAATCTATTTTTACTCACAATTTCCTTGCGTTCATGTACATAACATTATCGAAAAGATAAATTTGTGGCTTCAGTATTTTTACAGCTTAATTTTAATATGTTTTATCAAAAAAATCATTTATTGGAATACAATTTTCTTGAAATTCAAACTTATATAATTGCATTTATAAGTGACTACTGCAAATTAGAACGACACTTAAGTTGCTGGTTTAAATGTGCTGGCATATTGCCTTTTGAGAATGTAGCTTGGAAAAATCTTTCTCGAATATAATATTTTGAAAGCTTTATTCAAGGAGTTGATTTAATATTAGGACAATCCCACTTTTACTGCAAAAGCAGTCTTTAAATACAATAACCCAGTTATTATGAAAAAATAGTATCAGCAATGCGTAAATATGTGCAGTGTACATAATAAAACGATTCGTTTAATGAATATTTGAAGAACAAAAGTCAAGCTAACTGAAATTATTTATTACAGGAAATGGTAAAGTAAACTTGATGAGAAGTTTGTTCAATTCTTGGAAAGGGTGTGAAAACAATCATGATCTGAATGCATAAGCAGTCATTAGTGTTTTCTATAGTCACTTTCAGGATGTTATTTTTTACAAAAAAAATGTTATCCCTTTATATTAATCGTTATTATAATTCAAAAGTATTTTTTAATTTTAATAGTGGTAAAAATTAATAATATTTCTTTTTTAAAATCAAATTTTTCTCTATCGTTATATTATGAAATACTTGTGAATAACTTGTTTGGCAAAATAGCATTTCAACAAATTTTTAATGATTTCTTTTCTTTATATGGTAGGCAAACAAGAAGAAAAGGATATCTTCAATGTCAAAAACCATTTGCTATCTCCAAGTATTACCAACAATATTTGTTTGCTAGTTTAGTCCCAGGAATGCAAAACAGGAAATGATCCTTCACTTGAAGGTCTCAAAGCGAGACACCAGAACATTTTCCTGACACAACCTCAAAATGCTTCCAATCAATATCCTTCCCGGTTTCTCCCGTTTTTATAGCAATGCTTCTCAAGCAGAAACTGGTATTTCTCCCTTCTTCTTTGTTCTATTTTATCTCATTTATTTATTTTTCCTGGGGTTACAATTTTTTTCTCTTATGACGGGAGATTCTAACCGTATATGTTAGGATTAATAATGTGATAGCCCTCTCTGAAGGCCTTTGTTTTCTCTCGTCTTTTCCACTTTTATTATCTTTGGTGTGTATTGTTATCTGTGCTAAAGTTTTTCCTCCGAAAGTGTGGATATAAGATACAATAGAATATATGAGAACTCATACGTTTTCCCTTTCTTTTAGGGATTTTCCAGTGTAGAAAATGTATAGGCTATGACAGTGTGTGCTATAGCTTGGGCAAAAAATATACTTGTGTTTTCTTAACTTTAAAAATATAGACAACATATTCATTTTTTGCCAGAGTTATTTTTGGTACTTATATCTAATATAAAATGAAGATTATATTTCTAAATCTGCTTATTAATTTTACATTTTCTTCAAAATTATATTGTATTTTATAATTATTTTTGGATTTTTTCCAACTTAATAAATTGAAAATTCAATTGATCTTAAATTTTAGTGGAATTTATTTTGATTTAACAGTAAACATTTAAAAAGCATTTTCATTAAATATAAATATATGAGTGTAATGTGTA
>JAPDSC010114550.1:0-26795 GCA_026290005.1 Latrodectus geometricus
GAATTTCTTGAAATGATTCAGTTTAGTTATTAATGGAAGAAATTTTTCTTATAAAACTATTGAAGAAATTTAAAAGCTTATTTTGTATAATATTTTCTTCTTACTTTTTATATTAAGAAGGTAAATATACACACATAAATGTGTTTAAGAAAACAATATATATACATAAATTTACAACTTGTTCTACAGAAATGATAAGATAAGTTTTGTATAATTTTATTTGACAAACATATTTTTTATTTTTTAATATATTATAATTAAAATAATTTGTAAATAAATTAACTTAAACTTTATATATAATTAATTTCATGCTCAATTTTAAGTAATAACTTTAATTGCCTTTTTTAAATGTTGCATTGAAATGTAGTTGCATTTAAAGTAAGGTTACTATTGTTTTTAATAACAGCAACCTTTTACGTTTGAAACCTAGTCATAAAAAATTCATTTCGTAAGATATTAATTTTTGCACTCTTCTATAATATGCATTAAGAAAAATGAAGAATTTTCTTTAATGTAAAATATATAAAAAAAATCAAATCTTTTAACTATTTCTATGTAGAAGTTGTAAGCCACAGTTTTTGTATATTGCGAAAAATGTAGACAAGCATCTTTTTGAAAATTTCTCATGTGAGATTTATTACAATTAATAATAACACTCTTTGTTTTATAAGTTTAAAGGAAAATCTTTAAAAAATAAACAGAAAAATATAATTTAAAATTATGTAAAATGAATAATATTATATTTTTAAACACAAAAACATGATTTTAGCACAAAATTTTCAAAATTTTTTTATTGGTATGTATCGTAATTGCAACAGATAAAATTTCAAATTATGTATAAAATAATATTTCTTTAACTAAATTTTCTATTTTAGTAAAATAAACTGCTGAAGATCTTCTCGATTATATTTCAACTCATTTTTATTTTCAGTTAATGAGGTTAAAATAATTTACTTAGGATTTTTGCGAAACATTTCCGTTTGTGATTAAGTCGACAATAAACACTTATTCGATCAAATTTTGGCCATTTTCACAAAATATTTAACAAGAAATTATAGATTATAATAAAATAATTAACACAGGAATAAACGACATTTTTTTGGTGCATGTGTGAGTAATAAATTAAGATAAAATGCTTGAACATATAAGCTTTCTTAATTTATTTACATCTCATTAATCTATTCTAAACATTTAATTTAATTTATAAGGACCTATTAATTTTAATAAATAATCGAATGAAAAATTCACTGTAAGGCATAACAATTTATTTTCGTATTTTTTGAGATTAGCTAACACATAAAACGTACTTTAATTTTATAGATAAAAATTTATTTTTCCTGTTTATTATATTTTCATTTAAAAAAAACTGTGAATAATAGAAGAAATATCAAATGCATAATATTTTCAAAAATTCGAAAATATATAAATGTAAATGAATTTTTACTATTTAGAATTATTCTAACATTATTAAATTATATAAATGCCACTTCAAAAAACATTAAATTGCAATTATTTTCGTGGAATTTTTATCGAAAAAAGCACACTTTTAATGAAAAATAATTTTTTACTGATGCAAAAATTAGGGAATAAACGTCTGGAGAGAAATAATATCATTTTTAATAATTTATTTTCGAAACGGATCCACTATTAAATTTTTTAATTTAAATTTTTTCGATTCGATATCCATTTACAGAGTAATATTATTTATGACAATCAATATGATTTTTTTACGCATTTGCTTATAAATTGTATTAATTCTATTCAGATATTCTGTTACTTTCAAATAAAATATACCTTTTTAGGTTGATAAAAATTTTTATCTCAATAAATTGTTAATAATCATCCAAATGTAAAATGTTTCCTAGCCTTTAATTCAATTATACTTAACCAAGCTTTACGGCTTTTATAATATTGCAATAGTATGTAACAAGAATCATGATTAAATAAAATAATTTTAGCTAAAAATATTTCTTTTTACTTATTAATATTATTATATCTTGCATAGCATTTTTCTCTAAATACTGCTCTAAATACAACAATTTGCTTCAGAAGACATAAATAATAATCCAGAAATAAATGGAATTTATAATAAGCAAAAAATACAACTATCCATAATTTTCGGATTTATATTTAGATCTCGTTTTCGAGAAATTCAAAATTACGAATACTCATAATTTAAAAAAAAAATTTATTCACCAACTTTAAGATTAATTCTAAGAATTTTCCTGAATAATAATATTTAATTCTAGTTATTGTGTTAAAAAATATCTCTAATTTATTATTATAATATTTTCATATCTAGTTTAATCAAAATTACGAAAATAATGATCAAATAAGAGAAGGTAGCAATTAAAGAAATTTAATTAAAAAATCACAATGCTTTTTAATTTAGATTTAAGTGTAGATTAACAAGCCTCTTATAGAACTTATCATTGAAAAAATCTTTATGCCTGAAAGCTTTGAATGTAAACACATCCGTGAGAGTAAATTCTATAGAATATATTAACTGTGCGTGTGTGAATAATCATTAACCGGAATATGAAACTCAATATGGGGAAGGGAATATAACATTTTAATCAAGGGTGTCAATTTCAGACACGCTTTCAAGCCCAGTGTCAAGTCATCAAATTTCATCCATTCACAGGGTCTCAAGAGATTAAGGCGAGATTAGACATTCATTCCCGAGCTTTGGCTGACTTGAGCCAGTTTCTGTCGCCAAATAACGGAATCATCTACTCCACACAATGCTTGGGAAGAACTTCCTAGAAATCCTTAGGGTCTTAAAACAAAGGGGAGGGAACTGCTCTGCAAAGCATGCTGTTGGATCAAGGATTTCAAAATTCTTGCCTTTTGTGAAGGATTAACCCTTTCCTGTCTAATCAGACAAAAGCTTTTGCCAGTGTCACATAAATATGTGTCTCCGTATGTTTGCACATCATATATATATATATATATATATATATATATATATATATATATATATTGGTATTCTAGCATTTAATCCTTTGTTAGGAAAGCCTACCAGCGCGAAGGTGTGATTTTCATAACAGAAATTATAATGAATTATTTAACCTGTATTTATAAACAAAGATGTCTAGTAATATAAAGAAGACATGAACTTTTACTGAAATTATAGTAAAAATGAAACTTAAAAAAATTTCATTTGTAGTGACATCTGTTTATTAAAATTTGTAACGAATAAAATCTATAATACAACATTTTAAAAATTGCTTTTAAAATTAATTTTAGTTCTGACAAACGAGAATTACCTGCAATTCAAGACAAAACAAGATTTAATTCTAGTTTTAGAATGCATCAATATCAATTCGTATCAAGCTGAAGGCAACGGAAACTGTTTTGATAATCATATTTAAAGTAATATTGTGATTACCAAAAACCTCTATATTTTTTTAATTTGATTTAAATAATAGAAGATTTCATCACCGACATTCCAGTTGATTTTCAAAATAATTTCATACGCATAAAGCAACTCTAAATATATAACATTCATCAAAGAGAAATGTCAATGCAATGTGGCATTAGGTCTGTAAAAAGGACGATTAGCGACCATCTGATCCGAAATCTTATGAAAACATTGGAAAATAATTTCTGATAAAACGGATATCATTCAAATACAGATCTAAGTGATTTTCAAAAATGTCTCCATCAGCGAAATTCAAGACATTGACGTTTTTCGCCGAAATGTTGCCAATGACAAAATAACGTTTTTAACGATTGTCGCCAAAAATTGTCATAAGCAAGAACATATAAAATGATAATTTCAAATTGGAAAATATAATTCATAAATGAATAAACTACAAAATTGCTGAAAGGGTTTAGTAATTGCTGATTCTGATTGCTAGGGTTAGCAATCAGAATCAACAATTACTGATTGCATATTTTTTTCACCCTATCAAATGTCGCCAAACATCATTAATTTTGCCAAATCCACCATGTTACAATACTAGGATTTAGCCTGTTAATATTAAAGATAGGATATTCAAATTTAAAGATCATTAAAAACTCATAATATTGAAAAAAATCTAGATTAAGAATTCTAATATAGCTGAAGTCTTTTTAAAAATACTATTGAAAAGCCATTAATACATTAAATTTTAACAGAGAATTTTTTTATTAAAAAAAATTTAATTTTTATTTATTGTAGCATTAACGCGATATATCGTGGTAAAATTAATTGATATTACCACAGGAATTTATAGACCCAAAATTCTTTAAGAATTAGTTGGGATGCAGATTCAAGAAAAATGCTTCACTCCTTTTTAACGAGAATTCCTCATTATAGAAAACACTGTAATATTCTTTATAAAATCCCTTTTGATTTGACATCATAAAAATATGCAGTTCTAAAATTCAAATTTTAAGCAGCAAGCTGTATCATGTTATTGTAAGTTGATCGTAGAATTCGAATGTGAATTTCGAATTTTGATTTCAGATAAGTATTTAAATATCGAGACACCAATCTGAAAACAGCGACAATCTACGAGAGAAAAATCAATTCTTGAAACTGTCTTTTACACTTAACAACTTCTGCATTGCCCGGAGTCATCTTTTATGCATGAAGTTGGAAAACGGACTTTCTTCTAGTTATGTTCATGTTTGACTTTGAGATAGATTTCTTTTAGAAATTTTTACAAAGTTCGTCATGAATACCTGCATAAGTTTTGCAAATCTTTTCTTTAGTTTATGTATTGCGAGGAGAGATGAAAATTTTTATTAAAATTCTGTTAGCTAAAACTCAAATCTTTCTTGAATTTGTAATATTCTACTTTTTTTTCTCTTCTGGCTTTAATGTAAAAGCTTGGTTACAAAGCTTCGTGTAGTAAGTTATACCAACGTCAACCCACATTTAATGTCTACTATCAATCAAATTCAACGTTTATATAAATAAAATCCTTGTACATTCAAATTTTGTCCAAGTTTGAATTGAGAACAGTTACGTAGAATGGAAGACAACATAGGAATGTTGGTTTCTAAAAATAAAATTTAAATTTTCCCCCCGAAATTGTTCTTACAGCGTTTGTAATCAATTCGAAACTTAATTAAGGCTGATTTGAACTCCCCGTAAAGATGCTTATGCCGCGCTATTTAAAAAATTCAATCGATGAATATTTTACTCCGGAACTATTAACACTTTGAGAAAAAAAAAAGTGGGCAACTCTTTTCATTTTTTTTTAAATTGACTTGCATGCGTTACCACTCGAATTGAAAAAAAAAATATTTACAGTAACGTATACCCCTTCTTTCGGCATTCCTATACTGCAAATGTTTTCAAATAATAATAATATTTAACCATTTTTTAACAATTTTTGAAAAAATGTATTTTTTTTTCAAGCAAGTGCTTTTTCGCCTTTTGCAAAACGTCACTGCTCGCAAATGCATTGGAATGTGTATGAAAACAGAATCCCGACTTCAGTATTTAATAACTTCGCTGCTAAAAACAACTTAACAGCGCGTTATGCACTTCCTTTTATTTGTTTTTAGCTAATCCAAGCATGAAACTTCATTTCCCAAATCAAAACATCGGTTTGTGAACCTGTTAATCAAATCATTTTGCAATGATAAACAGTCACCAATATTCTGATGAAAGTTTCATTCTATTTCTTGCAATGTCAAGAATTTTTTAATTTTTTTTATCTTCTAATTTTATAAAATCTAAGATTTTAAAATTAATATAGTTTCTTTTAAAATGCTTCTTTGTTCTATTTTTATTTCTTAAAACTAATTACTGTAACATCAAATCTAATTATTATGTTTAAAAACAATTATCAAATATAATTAATTTCATGGAATTTATAAACTTAAAGTCAAGAAAATATACTTAATTTCAACGACTGTAGCTAATAAAATTGTTAACAAATCACCTTTTTTAATTATTATAACTTATAGAGTTAATATTTATTTTCTTATCTTCCTATATAAAGAAATCAAAATATAAACAGAAATATTTTCTTCAACATTTTGTTCAATTCTTAATCATTATATTTTACTTCTTTGTATTCCATTATTTTATGAACCCATAATATCTTCTCTATGTAATTTTTACGAACGCAAAATATATTTCTTTATATCTGTTGAAAAAAAAAATATGAATCACGAGTTTCTGATTCAAACTTTTGCCAAAAAATGTTATGTTGAAAAAGTATAAACACAACCTTAGGCTTGTCGATAAGCGAAAATCGAGGAAAAGAACAAACTCAAATATACCTCATCAATCACCCTTGATTTGAAATTACAAAGCAATATTTCTCTTTTTACATATCAACATATATTAAGCAGTCTCCGTAAAAAGTATACAAATAAGAGCACAAATATAAAGCGGGAATTATTAAATAAAACAATTTTCGCTTTTTTCTGATTCCATATGGGTTATTATCTTTTCGAATGTTCTATACAACATAAAACGAATTTTAAGAAAAAGTTTCGGTACATTTTCGCCGACTGAGCTATAGTTTATTCCAAGGTTATTCCATTAGATAGATATCTACTGTAATAAAACATAAACATGTATGTAATAAAACATGCATTAAATCAAATAATAGAAACAAAACATTTATCTGACCCATTATTTCATTGTTATATTACTTTATAAAAATTCGCATTAATTATTCAAAATTAGTGAATAAAAATATTGTAAAAACTAAAAAATTAATTAAATTTCTAACGTAATTTTTTTTTCTTTCGTTTGAATTAATGTGTAAATTAGAACAATATTAAAAAAAAAAACAATTGTTAAGAACTTCTTATAATTTATTTATTTTTTACATTGTTTTTCAATTTGCTTTAAGCACGCGGTTACATTTGCGTAAAGTTAAAGGGCATTTGTTCTTTAAGCAATCACTATTTCTCTCTAAGTAGTCAGTTTCCTGTTTGAGTATCATTTATCAACTAATTTTAATGAAATGTACCTTACGTATATATTTTTTTTATTATTATACAATGAATAAAAAATAACTTAATAAAAAGTATCTGCAATAAGCTTTCTGAAGTAACTTATTTTACACTCAACTAAAATCAACTGTTGATCATACAATAATCAAACTTAAGTTTTTCAAAATTTCATTTTTCACCTTTCCTTCAAGGCAAAAAGGGTCACGTTACCACTGCTTCTTGATTCGTCGGAAGATACAAAACGAAATGTCATATGCTATTTCGATGTTTCTGTTTAAGCCATTGTTATTCTTAATAAAAATTATCCTTTTTTTAATTTTAATAGCCTTGTAACATTTATTATTCTTTGCAATGTACCTGTTGTTGATAGCAAAAGCTTATTAGAGAGAGGTATGATGCTCGATCACGTGACAGATTGCTACTATTTGATTGGTCGAGAAATGCAAGGTGAAACGCCAGCAAATGTTATCCCACGTTTTGCTATTCTAAAGTCATAGTAACTTTTAATCAACATGAAACTTCAAATACATTAATTGTGATAGTTATAATGATAATTATAAAAATGAAAAAAAATTATTGCAATTTCATATAGGGTATCTTAAGGGTAGAGCATTACTGCATTAAATACAAGAAATCCTGATTATTTATAGCTGCCAAAATAGTATGCTGTACAGATAATTTACAGTTAAAATAATTGCATGTACAGATATAAAAGTATTAAACTATTTTGAAGTAAATAAGTTTTTTTAATTATTATTTTTTGAGGAAAAAGAAATTTCTTATTTTTACTCGAATTTTAGGTAATGTGTTTCGGATTCACTTATATTAAAAGGTTTAAAACTGTTTTCAGGGCAATCTTTAGGTTCTGGGTGAAGCACGATTACTAAAATGCGGTTAGCATCGATGATTTTTGATATTATACACAATTTTAACGACGATGCATCCATTCAAGATGTATTTTTAACATAAAAAAATACCTGAACTGAATGAATGATACCAAAATCGCACGTAAGTGGCTATTACAGTATCTAGACCCTAAGCACCATTCACAATTTCAATCTCCTAGCATGTATTTTCACCTTAATCAAAGAAAAATTGTAAAATGAGCCGAATTTTCTCTTTATTCAATTCCATTTAACACTCTTTAACTCATGAGTGAATGGAACGAACAAGAAAATGCTAGACAATTTTTTTAGTGTGTAATATCACCAATTCAACGAGTTTAAATCTAAAATTGCTTGATGGATACTTAACAAGAAATTGATCATTGCAGAGTTCTATACCAAATGTATATATATATATATATATATATATATATATATATATATATATATATATGTGTGTGGTCACCCTTGGTGACTTTTTCAAAATTTCGTCAAAAATCTCGCCATTTTGCAACAAGCGAAATCTAAAAAAACAGACTATTAAAAAATATTGGCTGTGCGCAAAATGGGTTGCCAGAAAATTTATCGCCAAATGGGGAAGAATTGCGCCAAGGGTGACGGCACAGTAAACCTGAGTCATATATACATATATAGTTATCATAAAATAAATTCATCAAATATTACTAGTTGAATAAGCTATAGCCAAGATACGAACATATACGAACAAATAGATACGAATAAAAAATATAGACGAACAAATAAAAGTTTACAATATTTTAATGTGATTGATTACTTATGGTTTATTTATTTATATTTTTGATAAAAGGCAAACTGAATAATCCCATTTAGTTTGGGATGACCATCATTTCCCTACAGGAGTAAAATTTGAAACTAATTTAAACATTTTTGAGCCGAATTAAATATATATAAACAAGTATTGCTTCATGAAAAAACAAAAGATTCAGGAAATGTATTATTTAACTTAAAAAGGCTTTATTTATAAACTAAACATTAATGAATTTTTTGTTTTGGGTATCATAAGCTATAAGAAGTGAATTATTTAGAAATATAATACATCTTGCTAGCTAGAGACAGTTTCTTATACTTAACACTTTGTTAGATTACTGAACTGAAATCAAGACCACGCATATTCCAGAGATTTTAACGCTAAGGATTCTCTTTTGTAAACATTATCGCACTTCTTGGGGAATACAGAAGTCTCATTGACCAGAAACATTTAAATAGTGAAAGCAGGCGTCGGTACGCATAGAAATTTACCATGTTGATAATTTCATCTAATAAAGGGAAATTCAAAGACTCACTTCCACGGATATATTGAAATGGAAGTCATATAGTTAGACGGGAAATCAGTTGTTGCTTAGTTTCATGAAGTAACTTATTTTGAATCGAAACTGTGTAGGCGAGAAGTTCAAGTCAACATTGTAAACTCATTATTATATATGTAGCATAAATTTTAGTGGGTAATGATACAAATTTTTATGTCAAAATTAAAATGCATTTTAATGAACCTTTTAAAATTCGATTGATGGTTTAATCAAGACATTCAGATAGTAAAGATTTCGACAAACGCGAGATGACGCTGTTGTGTCAGCGAGACGACGTCAGACATTGTTTTATTTTTGTTGAAATAAAAATTAAGGTTGAACAAAAGAGGCTGGATGTGTTTTTCGTGTATAATAATTTCATGTAATTTTATTTTATACTCTGTGCGTTTCTATAAAATAATAAATAGTTGGATGCTAAATAATGTGTCATTAATTTGCGGCACAAAGTTAATTGAACCTCATAACAATATCAACCAAGACACTGTTCTTATAATTGGAGAACAAGGAGACCAGAGCTAACTCCGCTGACTTCAATATATTCTGATGGAGTTTGGTTAGACTATACTTTAGGGTGCCCCTTTGATTCTCGCCAAGTTGTGATCGCGATTGATCGCCAAGCTTGGCAAAACCGAACCGTGCTCTAATTGGTTTAGATCCAGTCGAGGCTCTGATTAGTTTATCGTTGTTAGAATTTTTAAAAATTAACGGACGTTGCGTTATTTTTTAACGTTCAATCATACCTGTTAGCACTGCAATCAGTGTGAACAGGAATGGCGACCAAAAAAAATCGCCAAGTTCGCCAAAGGGTACCCTAAAGTATAGTTTTACCTAAAATTTTATCAAAAGTTTGATTATTTTAAGAATCTCAAAACTGCTTTACTGTATTGCAAAAGTTTCAAAGAGGAAGTACGGATGAAGCTGCAGGCGATATCATGATCGGTTGAATCTTACGTGGGTCCACCTCATCGCCAAGGATGAAAAGCGAAGCCAAATCAACAGCTTATCATGCCAAACTGGATTCTTTAATATAGCAATTTTGAAGTGCCTATTTATTGGTCTTTAATATGACGATTTTCGAACTGTACTTTTATTGGTTGCCATTTTATGATAACCACTACTATGTAACACTACGGCGACAACGTTTTGTCACCATTCTTTCTGCTGTCGCCAAGCGGTAGGTTAAAATAATATTTTACCATCATGGTCTTTGTTCGAAATTATAATACATTTTGTTTTCCGCACACTTAGTATGTTCCTATTATTCCTAAACGTTAATTTAAATGAAAGAAACGATTTTTATTTATATATAATTGTCATTAATTTTTCCTCTGAGTATGTTTAAAAAATACTTTATGATAATTACTTTAATAAGACTTTCAAAAATATCAACACAAAAAATTTCTCACTAATAGCTCTTCTCACAAGTTTCTTAAAATTTGAATTTAGCTTAGAATAGGGCCATTAACATTTTTTTTTTTATCAATACTGCACATTTGTATTTTTATTGCTAGTAAGATTTCCTCATAAATTCCAATAACTTAATTTTGTATAATCGCAAAATACTTATGAAATAGTTTTTTAAAAAACTGCACCTCTATTAACTATGTTTTTCATATGCAAAATCTGTGCTTTCGTTTTAAAATATATTCTTTTGAAATGGTAATAAGATAGCTTCCACATTTGATAAAATCGTTTCCGACCACCCTTGGAGACAAGTTTGTCTATCAGAGGTTTTTGCTTATTTTTAGCTTTGTTTCGTCGTATATACACTTTGTTACAATACGGTTTTGTAAAAGAGGAACTCTTTTTGTTTCAATAAGGGAAAAAGCTTTTTTTTTCTGGCGACGTCATAGAGAAGGTATTTTTTGGCATCATATTTTAATGTATAAGACAACTTAATGGGTGATGTATATAGTTTTAATCATTTAAAACATATATTGCACACCTGTTTTATTTTCAGCAATTTAACACGTCTTATACATAATTTTATATTTTTCAAACCATTTACAATGGAATATTATTCTCTAAAAGACTCATATTATAAAAATGAGTATATTTTTAATGAAAAAAAATATCTGTCGTAATATTGAAAGCACTTAAAAAGCAATGATTTGAAAATACACATTTGATATTTAAGTTTTTTAAGGCATATGCAGCTGTACGTGTGGTCTTTTGGAAGAATTTCATAGAAAGTGTTCCATACCAACATATAGCAAGGGAAAAAACCAGGAAAATTTAAAAGCACAAACCCTAACAGATGTACATGAAAAGAATGAAAATGTAATAGAGAATTGGATTTAACCCTGGAATTTTGATGTTCTTTTCCTATTCCTTGATGAAAATTATTCTCTCACAAGAAAAAAGCTTACTGCACATAAATAACGGATTATTAAAAACAAGTAAAAAATATACTATTTGTATTTTCAACTGTGCCATTGCATAAGAGTATTTATACAAAGGCACAGTTGAATTTAATTGGCTCATTATTTTTAATTTTAAAATTATTGTCCCATGAATTTGAAATTTAAAATTTTGCTGTTTATTGCACAGCACAATGTTTTTTTTATCTTTAAAAATATTTTTAATATTTGATTCTTATTCTAAAATTAGTGAGTTTAGAAATTGAAATTATACCTGTTAAATTTACGTATTAAAAATTTCCAAAATAATTTTCTAATTTACATATTATACATTAACATTATTAAAACTTAAAAACTAAAATTACTTCATTATTACAGTTTACAATTAATTTGACTGTAAATAAACTAACATTATTTTTGTCAAAAAGATAAGGAAAAAAATTATTGGATTCTTTAAAATAAGAAAATAGTTATTACTATCTAAATATTAATACATAAAACTAAACTATATTTCTCAATAAAATATTGCACTCGTATAAAATATAGAAAAGTAACTAGATTGAGAAGAAATGTTTTTACTGGTAAAAATACAGTTAAATTCAATTTCAGATTATGATAAACAACTTATGGAATAATATTTTTTGAAGTCAATATGAAATCTCTAAAAAAAATAATAATAAATAATGAATGTAACTTCAAACAGGAACCGAAAATTCATTTTTAGATTCATTTCTAAGTATGCTAAAATTATGTAAAATATAAACTTTTGACAAAATTTAATAAGAAAGTTAGCTTTGAAGAATTTTTTTTTCGAGAAATATTTCAAAAGTTACGATGCTTTTCGCTTTATTTTTTATTTATTTCCGTTTTTTTTAGATTTTGCAAAAGAACACATAAAATAAAAATATAAAAATTCTTTATGTTTCTAGTGGCATAAATGATAAATACAAGAAAATCAGAAAAGGATCTCTGAAGAAAAATAAACAAAAAATGTTACTGATTCAGAAAAAAAAAGAAAGAAATGAGAACGAAATGATTCTAAAAACTCTTTCTGTCTAATAAATAAATGAAAAACTTCAGATAATCTTCTTCTTCATATTTCTTTAGAGTAGAAAAATAAAAAGATATTCACACAAAATTTATAAAACAGACACGGAATTCAACTAAAGAGATTTTCACAAATGAATTTTATTTTACATTTTCTAACAGATGTTAAGCAAAACAATTTAACAACAATGTATATAATAATTATTAACAATAAAATATCAATTCTCTCTTTAGATTTTTCCCAAATATTTTACACATTTCATTTAAACTTTAATTAATATATCGTCAAAACACTTTTTATTAAATATACAATGCATTTCTTAATGCAATTTATTTTTAAAAGCAAAAGTTTTTATCCTCGAAAATTCCCGTGAAATTACATTTTCGTGATGAAGTAATTCTATCTATTGACGAATTTCATTTCTTTTTAAGAAGATTATTATTTATTTATCTTACTTGGTCGAACATTACTCTTTATAAAATAATGCATCTTGTATTTTCGATTAAACTGGAAAATTTATATTTTTATGTTTAATTTAATATTTCCTTGCAAACGGATGATTGAAAAAATTTTATTGCATTCTAATTTCGCATTGCTTTACAATTGAATAGTATGCTTCACATTAAAAATATTACAAATTGAATTCTTGAGCTCAAATATTTAAATTATGGAAAAGTGTTATTTGAAATCATGCAAAAAAGAAAAAGAAAATAATAATAATAATTTGAAAATTAATATAAAAACGAATGAGGATATATTATTTCATGTTATTGATTTATTCTTCAGAATAAAGTCTAGGTAAAATAATTTATGCTAATATAACTGAGTGTGCAGTATAAATAGTTTGAATAAAAATGTTATTATAATTATTTACATTTTAAACAAAATGTAAATAGTTTTAAGAATATTTATCAAAAATATGCAAATCATATATTTACTTTTTCCAGTCTTCTTATATTATAATATATTTTTTTATCGAGTGCCAGATAGGTTGGCAATATGGAGGGGGGGGGCGCTGCTTCCCTTTTCCAACTGAACCATAATTTGATGTGGAGTCCGACTTCCTCAGTACACACATGCCGTGTATAAGGTAGGCAACCATTCACACACAAAGAAAGGACAAAGACAGGAGAGAGAGAGAGAAAGCGAAAGTACATCCATGCCTAAACCGGGATCCGAACCCAGGAATTGTCTATCTGCAGTCAGACAAGCTGAACACTAGACAAGGTGGTTGGCATTGGTTGGTATTAATAGGTTGATATATCACAGTCACTGTTTTTTTTTTTTTTTCTTTCGAATTTATAACAATGATGCCGATCAATTTCAAGTAGTTGGACTAAAGAAGTGAAAAACAGACAAATTTCTTTTTTTTCTTTTTTTTTTTCTAATATATTTATCATAGACATTAATAACAGAAATTTCACAACTAGATAAGACAATGGGACTGACAGATAACTAGTGAACATTATTCATGGTTTATTTCACCCAGTAAACTAATTCTGGTATTAATATTGTTATTGGTAACCTGATAGCAAATTCTAAAGTTGATATTGTCTCTGGTAACATAAATACATAAAGTGGTTAATTTATTATAATTCCGCAAAAAATCTGTAACCATGTTTTAATTCATATCATTATTTGGATTCTAAACCGACTCGATATCTCTTTCATCTTGGTATATTAAGTGTTTTGATATATTTTTCACCGTAAATGTGTAATTTACTTTTATTAAATTTAGATTTTCGACCTTGCTTACTCAGTGTCTATCATAATTATCATTGAATAAATCATGATTAGCTTAATTTTTTTTTCAGATTTTGTACTTTATAATGAAAACCAATGGTCTGATTTTATCAAAAGACATGATGCATGTGTAAAATCCTGTACGACCAGGAAAAAATATGGGATCAAATAATGCGATTTTTTTGTCCACAATAAAAATCTATCAAATGTAAAATTGTTGCTTTTGTAAACCATTTGTTTCTTTAGACAGGAATTCAATTCTAATTTTTCTTTTGTTACACTGCAAAATAATTTAGATTTGAAACCTATCTACAATAGAACAGAATACGATTGAGTATTTTTAAGAATATTTTACTCTCTGGCACACCTAAAAAAAAAAAAACGCTTGAACAAGTGCGATATAAAATGTCATTTGAAATCAAACAAACAATGTGACACAGCAACATTAAAAATTACAACATTTACTCGGAAAAAAACTTGGTTGGTAATTCAACTATTGCCGCTTCTGTTGCATTCAGATTTATTTGTTGTTGATACAAAAGAGTTAAGAACGACCGAATAAAATATTCTTTTAAGGTTTTTATTTAAATAGTTCTTTTGTAGTTAAAATATTGAATCTTAAAATACGTTTATGTTTAGTTATTTTTTGCAAATAATTTGAGCTTTGAAATCAATATTCTGCTTTCTGGTTAATTAAAAGTGCGCTGAGGAACAATACGAAATGATTGGGGTACCAGATTGGCGACATTTGCGCCAACAGTGACAGGATACTACTAAAGTCCGAAATAATGAATATAATAGTCTTAAAGTAAAAGGTCGAGAGAAAGGGGACTCTCCAGTTAAGGAATGAAAAATCCCTTTTTTTCCCCTTTTTGTGATTCCTTTTTAAAACAGCATTAATCAGAGACATTTTGATGAGGGGAAAGGGAAGGAAGAAATGATTCGGATTCCTTCCCACACCCCCCGCTATTTCCCCCCACTTCCCGCATAACAAACACTGCGGCCGGTACCTTACACATCAGCACGTGAACATCTTTCCTGTGCGGGGGTGGTCGTAGGCGGAAGGGAGCAGTTGTTTTTAGTGAATGGGGTGGGGAAGCACAGGGTCATGCAATTGCAATGCCTGACTGCTTATTATAGAGTCCTCTTCATTCACTTCCCTTCCGAAAGTTCCCTGTGCCCTGGTCTCCCCCCACCCACCCCGCATGCTAGACCGCACCATGGACTTTCGTTTCGGTACATGAAAAGTAAATACAATTACCAGGAAAAGGAGTGTGATTTCAGCGTATAATCTGCGTTAACAAAAAATAAAATAAAATCAGAGTGCAAAAAAAAAAAAGCATATTTTAATTTAGAACTGAATTCGTTTTAACATTTCTGATAAATAAATGCGTAGTTAAAATTGTATAACAAAAATAACTGTTGATTCATCAGTATCTAATTAAAAAAAATCATTTATTATATTATTACCCATAAAGTGGTTGTTTCTTTCGTTACAGTTGAGATCTCATGTGTACGTCACTTAATTTTAATTACAATTAGTCTACGAGTTAAACAAATAATCGTTTTCACCAATAATGCTGATTATACAATTTTGTCCACCCATCAAAAACAAGTCAATTTGTCAGTGGGATGAGCTCTTCAGTGAGCAGTTGGAAAGAAAATGTTGGCCAATATCTTAGTGGTATTGGTTATTTTATATATTATTCGAGATTTGTCTCTCTTGATACCGCTATTAAAAAATAAATACTTATTAACCATTAAGTAAAGATAAATTTATTTCATGTAAAGCATATTAAATATTAATATTTGATTATTTATACAAACAATAAATAAATTATAACATAAACTTTATGGTTAGTTTAAATCGGCAAGACAATTTAAATGTTTTTTTTTTTTTAATTTATACGTATTTTATTTGGCAACTAGGGGAATTATGTCCTATAATATATTTTATTTAGTTGGACTGTTATATAATGTGTGGTATATGCGTTTTACATTTACAAATGTAGTAATATGTAGTTGAAGCAGTGTTAAGGGTGAAAGGAGAAGAATGTAATCTGAGTAAGAAAATGAGATATTTTTAGATCTGGATTTGCTTTAATATTTTTGATCAATTAATGCATTTTTGACACTTGTGAGAAATTACGTCGGTCGCAATTGTTAATTCATCAGCAGCTAACTTAAAGAAATTATTTTCTAATTTGATACTGATCCAGTTACGTTGATTTATAATATGTTATGTCTGATAACTATAAATCAGCTGTTAAAGACAATATGCAATTGTATATGAGTCATAAGGGGAAAAGTTATCAGTGTATAAGAAAAATAAAATATTTTCTGACACACTGATAACATTATTTTATTCTCTGTTAACAAGAATCGGAAAATAATTATTTTTAGAGTTGAGTTTGTTTTAATGTTCTTGCTGTGTCAACCAATAGTTGCTAATTAAAAATATGCTTATCATAAATGTTAATACTTTAACAGATATCTTAAGATATAATGCCCCATGACGCTATATTTCATTTAATTATATTATTTTATGTATTGTGTATCTTTTACATCAGTGCATTCTCTACTATTTCCTCGCTGTGGCACACTTTTAACAATTTCAAAATTTTGTGGCACACCAAGATAAAGATAAGTTTGGAAGTTGTTTATACTTACCCTTAATGAACTGTGTAAAATAGTTTATGATAATAATCTTGAATGTAAAACAAAATAATGTAATGTGTACTACAGAAGCGTTTATTAAGGGATTCATTACAATGTAATAATTAGGATACTTTATATGAGAAATTTGAGCTTGATAATTTCATTTATATTTGGTCACCAAAGTGACAATGCTACTTTCATATCTACATTTAACGATCTCTATTTTATTCGTTTTATGTGGTTTAATACTGAAAATCAAAATTCTCACAAATAAGATGTAGAAAATTATAACTGTAGATACAGGGAGCACAGTTGATATTTCTTCACGTGGATCAAATATTTCACTTTATTATAGGTCAGAGTTACCGAAGATAAAAACTGTAAAAAACAAGGTTCTTAACTGTAAAAACAAGTTTTTTTTATTATAGTTTACTTTTCTTGATTTAAATTAACTGAACAGTACTTTGGTGTGGAATCCGGCTTCCTCAGTATACACATGCCACGATTATCCGTTTAAGGTTAAGCAACCATTCACAACCCCTTTATACAAGGAAATTACAAAGACAGGAGAATGACAGAGTTAGTACATCCAAGCCCGGACCGGGATTCGAACCCAGGACCTCCCCTTCCGCAGTCAGGCACACTGACTAGAGGACAGAGTGGGCAGCTATTAGTGAGATAATATTAAGATAAATAATAACTCAAAACTGAAAATGCACAACAATATTTGTATTACAATTATATTTGTTTGTACAACAATATAGTATTTATATGAAATAACAACAAAGCCCAAATCGGGATTAGAACCCAGGACCTACCCATGCGCAGTCAGGCACGCTGACCAGTGGACAGTGTGGGTGGCTGTTGTTGAGATAATATTAAGATAAATAATATTTCAAAACTGAAAATTTACAACAATAACTGTATTATTTATTTATATAAAGTAACAACAAAGTGCGAACCGGGATTTGAACCCAGGACCTCCACCTCTGCACTTAGGCACGCTGATCAGTGGACAAGGTGGATGGCTGTTACTGAGATAATATTAAGATAAATAATACCTCAAAACTGAAAATGGCAAATGCATAACAATAACTGTATTATGTATTTATATAAAATAACAACAATATTAGAAAAATTAAAATATTGAAAAACAGTATTAGGAAAATTAGAGGTCAGTATTAGAAAAATAAAACAGAAGAAAATATTTAAATCGAATCAAATTAAATAATTATTAGCAATGAAGGAATTTTTTGTCTTCCACAGATTAAAACATTTATTTAATTGTGTTCCAGCTTTTGGCATAATTTTACTAAAATCGTTTATGTATGGTTACAATAAAACTTTAAATATAGCAACCCATAAAATTGTTCATATTTAAAAGCTGTTAAATAAATACCGAAATTCCTTTTAATTCTTTAATACCTTCTCAAATAAAATATATTTGTTTGCTTGGTATTATTTTCAAGTATCCAACATGCGTCTGTATAACGTCTTTTTAACGGAGTCAAAGCTTATTGACTTTTCCAGTTGGATTCTAATATCAGTCATGTGACTCAAATGTTTGCCGTCAGCTAGGTATCTGGCAACAGTGACAAACGAAAACGCATAAAATATACGGACCAACGAAATAAGTTCGTGCAGTAAGTACTGTAAACACAGTTTATTATACCTGACATAGGTATCGACCTCATCGATTTAATAACAAAAGAAAAAAAATAAACAGATTTTTAATGATAACAGGTAATTACAACTCAGAATAATATTCGCTGGTAGAAGAAAACAGTCTTATTTCTATTCAATTTTTTTATCGTTTGCAGTTTTTGCAAGAAAATAAATCTTTCAAAAATAGTATGGAAAAAAATTATCGTTTGCAGATTTTTGTTTTATTTATTTATTTACTTTCTATTATATTCTGGATCGATGCTCTTACAGACAGGAAATACTCTTTCTATCTTATCCAATAAGAGCCCGACAGGTTTGCGTGTGGAAAATCGTAGAGAAAAAAAAAAATCCGTAGTCAATTTTCATAAACTATTCCAAGTGGGGGTGCGAGGAGAGTGGCACTTGTTGCCACTGTCTCTCTCATAATTTGCAAGAGTTTGTGATCGATGGTGTACTTTCGAAAAGCACGGAAGGTATCGATATAAAACTCATTTGCTGTTTCACGGGAAAGCAAAACTTTAGAATTTTGAGATTTTAAGTTTGGAAAACTCCATGATGGATTTTTGGAATATAAAATTTTATTTACAGAAAGTAAAGGTTTCTAACCTTTAGCGTGATATATGGTATATTACCAAAACATTTTATTTAAATACTTGAGTCCTGATGAAATTATTTCTGAAACAGAATAACGGATCTTGTAAATATTTTGTCGAAAATATTTGAATCATCAAGTGCAATTTCACATAGTGATATGATGAATTTTATAACTTTTACTTTTTTAGGATTCTCTATATATTTTAATAAAAAAAAAAATACATCTCTAAAAATACCGGATGAAAACATCTTTCAACCAAATAATATACCAATTCATATATTTCGCCTCATTCAAAAGATTGTAATTTCAATACCAATCCTTATGTTTTGATTTAATCTCAATCGAAAATTTTTGCTTAATACTCTATTATCAAGTATTAATAAGAGAAAGTATGATCGATTCCTAACGATACTAAATCTTCTAAAGAAAAAATTCTGAAATAAAACAGAGCCTGATATATATATATATATATATATATATATATATATATATATATATATGGAAATATTGTGTTTTCAAAGAAAATTCAAATATCCTAAGCATTCTATCACAGAAAGGCAGCATAACACACCTCGACTAGTTCTTGTTTTTTATAAAATGGAGCTTAGCTTATGTCTTGCGATTATGTGAACTTTTCCTTGATTTTTCATGTTTTTTTTTTTCGTATAATACGGACAAATCTAGAGCATGTTTGATTATAAAGCATTTACATACTAAAATATATACTTAACTGTATGCACATTCCTTCTAAGTGTTGCCAAAATCATGAAGAAAAATTGCAAAATTAAATTAAAAAATGTTGTTTTCGTGTGCAGTAGAGTCCAATTCGATCGTAAATGAGAAAACTCATACAATATGGGACAGATTTTATGATATTGTCAACGAGTTATTGTTTATGCTATTATTGCACATTCACAGTTTTATCAGTGTTCCAATTAAAATATAATTTAAAATAATTTCTACTACGAACACTTAATAAAAAGCTCTATAAAAGTTTGAAAATGAATTGAATCGTAACTTCTTTCCTGTGGTTAAATGTGTTAGATGTGGATTTTCAACTCATACTTAAAATCAACCATTGAGTTCGTTCTGTTCTTTCATCCGAAATAGTCTTCTATTTTAAGAACGTATATTAGATATTATCATGAGATAGCTCCACTGTCAGCAAAAGTTTTCATAGCATTTTCTTTAAGTACTCTCATTTAAAGCAGTGACAGCTTATTTCTTTATTTATAAGATCTTATCGTAGAAATATTGAACATGGCTCATCAAAATATTGAAAAGAATTCAATGCGTTAAATTGAATTACAATGATTTTTTACTATGTAATGAATCGCAAATTTTATTTTTTGTTGCTTAGTTGTGTAAATTGCAAAGATAAATCAACATAGTACTTAACGGTTGCAGTTATCATAATCAAATTTGATACATTTATTACCAGGGAAATAAATTATAATATTATTGGTGTATCAGTTAATCTTTTTAGGTTTTCATTTAAAATAAAACTTTTTTTTCTTTTTTTTTTATTAAAATAATAAAGTTAAAGTGGCTTTAGATTTTTTATTATAAATAAATTGTGCCAGAATTTATCCTCAACCATATAATCTAAAATATCGATTGTTAAAAAAAATTAATTTGGTATAATTTTTATTTGCTATAATTTTATGCACTAGAAAAAAAATGCGGAAATATTTGCTTTCATTTAAGAAGAATTTACGTCAATTTTACAGATATATGAGATTTTACTCATAAAAAAAATATGTCAAACCATGAAAATGGCGCAAAGAAAGCTATGAGTAACAATTCCAAAGTTTTTAAGTTTAAATTTAGTCGAATAAAACTCCGTAAATGATAGTTTTTCTATTGTGTGTGTGTTAGAGATTTCATGGAAGATTTTATCGAATCTTTACCATTACCATGTAGGTTTTCTCCATACAGTTCCACAGTTTTTTTAAGTTCATCTCCATGATCAGGCAGTGCGTGACATAAGAAATACCTTCATTTATTGAGATCTGTGATAAATTAATTTCTAAATGTTTTTGGTGTTGATAACATTGCAAATTTATTTTACGATCTGCATCTATTTAAATTTTGAAACATTTTAAAGAACTACTTGATACTGCAATCTAGATCAATTTGGTTCTTTCTCACAGGATACTGACTTAAATATATGCCTAGATCACTTAAATTTGATTCAGTTAGAGTGTAAAATATTACGATATAAATATACAATTATGAAGTTACAATTGTTTAATTACGTTACTTGAAGTAAAAAAATATGCTAATGAGAAAAACTACTTGTTTTCCGAGTTAAACGTACTATATTTTCCATTTGTTTCCTTATTCTAGAATTTCGTTTTAGAATATTAATACTCATACCAAAGACAATGCATAAAAATTCAAATTTACCATTACTTAGCTTTGAATGTTGATAAGAACTACGGATCCCATATTTCTATTTGTTCATAAGTATCTTATTTTCACAATAGTTGGCTGCATAAAATTTATTTTAAAATAAGAAATCAAATTTTGCGAAGCCATTAGACTGCAGTGGTATATTTTAATGCGCTTAATTAAATAAATTATTGAGAATAGTTTTATATTAATTTCGATTTCCAAAACAAAACTGCTGAATAGATTTTGTTGGCTTAAATGATTAGGCTGTGGCTCTCTTTATCGAAATAAAATGGGATCGAATTCCGATTTAAGATCTGTTGTTTTCAATAAAGGCAGCTGAGCACGTTAAATAGGTTGTGGTTGCAATGTCCGCTTTCAGAAATAATACCTCTAATACTGGAAGGTATATTATAGGGATTCCCACCTAACAGCTTCCACTTTTTTGGTAGAGCTCAATTCTCGATTAGGTGCAGAAAAGTATGATCAATATTATAAAAATAATAAATGCACCATTTTGTTTAGATGAAATCCAATTTAATAATAATGAAAAGTAATAATGTTTCTGATGACACTTGGCAACGACAAGCCTGCCCGTCAGAGAATAGGCGAAAGAATTTAGAGAGAGAGAGCGTCTTCCGTTTTTGAATAGAGCACCCTCAGACGAAGATGGAAGTATGACTTTAGGCTCATAGATGGCAGCACCATCTGAATCTTCCAATTTAGAGATTGAAATCAGGGAAGAAGACCCAAAGCCTGGCTCCAACCATACCGAGAGGTATTAATTTGTAATGAGAATATGGAGGATATTGCGACCGGACATATTTTACGTGCCCCAGTCTCCATTAGTGAACACGACGGATCTTCGGCTAAGCCGGGACTCGAAATCACCACCGTTTGGTATCGAGAACGACGCCCTAACCAACCAGGCTACAACGGCTCTAAAAAATATTAATTGAAAAGTGATAAAAATGTTCATGAAAGATTAGAGTAAAAATATATTTGTAGGCTTAAACACCAAAGCAAATTATTAATCTTTTTTTTAATTACTACACAATTATATTATTATGTTTCATAAAAAAAACATTCTTGATCAAACATTCTTGAAAAACAATGTTTTTCAAGAATGTTTGATCAAGAATTCTTGAAAAACTAATCTGAGAAAGCCCTTACAATCTTGTTGTGAAAAAATGAAAATTACGAAATTAAATTTCTACAATTTAATATTAAGCAATAAAAGGAAAGATGAGCGAATAAATAAATATATAATTCTTTTCGTACAATGTAGCGTTTAGAATGATGTTTCAAAATTTTTCTAGGTACATTTCTTGCATTATGTATTATTCATTATTGATAAAAAGATTTGAGAAAGATCTTTTACAATCATCTAAGACTAAATGATTCTTATATATCTCTCATAAAAATAAACCCCTAATTATAATTGCAATATCAGTATTTGTATATAACGCTAGACTTTTTGTGTACAAATTCATTACTGTTGATTACATAAGATATATTCTGAAACAACTTTCAGGACTTTTCTCGTAATTTTGAATTACAACTCATTAAGGAAGAAGACTTGCATTCCTAGGCAGAGCTTTTTTCAAAACTTTTTTTTTTCCACTGGGAATCTTTGGGTGGGTGTAAGAGATAAAAATTAATTGTCTTCTATAATAAAGAGAACAACACATAAAAACTCTACAAATTGTTGTCCATTCAAAGAGATGAGCAAGTAAAATGCAATAATTTTTAGTTCAAAACAAAATATTTTCCTATAAATAGCAAATAATGTTTTAAGAATTTTATGCTTAGATATTTACTAACGGCAAAAATTTACTTTAGAATTAAAATACGGAAAAAAATTTGGAAAACTGGCACAAAATCAAAACAAGTTTCTTTGGATGATTATTACAATTTTTTACTGGAATTAAAGAGTGTGAAAAATACTTATTACCAAATGAAGGTCTAAATTTATTTTAAAAAAAACTGCATTCAGTTAATAACTTTAAAACAATTAAACCAAAAAAAAAATGTTTTAGGCATTTAGTAAAACCTAACATTACTGATATCTAATTAAAATTTATACTACAATTTATAAACTCGAAAATTAACTCTGAGAAGCCAATGGAACGAATATATGTAGGGAAATTTTAAGACTTACAAATATATGTTTTAACATATTTTGGTACTTTTCCATTAACCGGGATTGAGCGAAAATCGCCTAATAATGTAACATTCCGCCAAATTTCTTACAACCATGAGGGGAATTTTCTTTGAAACCATGTGCACTATTCTCTAAATTCATTCAAAACTTCCATCTTAGTTTTAGTTATAAAAAAATGATGTAATTTGGGTTGTTTAAACTGTTTTGTTTACAATTCATTGATTTGTTATAATTCAACTAGTTTTTGTCTTACTATTAATTAAAATTTGTTTAGTTTAACGTTTTCGACTTTTATTCCATTGACTGTTTTATCATTCGCTTGGCTCGCATTTGATTCACAATTGGCGACATTTATGACGAGCTAACACAATATATTGTATTCACATTTTTAATGAAGTTCCACAATATGTTTTGAGAGAAATTCTATGCAGCAGTTATCTATTTCATAGTGTTTACGCGCGTATGGTTAATTAAATTAACAACATTTATAACTACACATTTTCATAGAGTTTGATATAAACGCTGCAGAGTGCTTATACTTTTATTTCAATTATTTTCTCGACCTTTATCTGAAAATTTTAACTTTATATTTATCCGGATTTGTTTTTAACCCAAATGTACGCTTGCTTGTATTATTTATACTTACATCGAAATAAAATTTAACCATGCTTAGAATAATTTTGAAATATATTTTTTATCTAATTTTATTTTTGCAGAAGAATGTAAATGTTTTTGCTTTTAAAATCATTAAGTTAGAATCTCATTATAATTGTTTATGAATCAAAACTATTTCATACTATATTTTTTAACCCATGTCAAAATAATTTATAATCCGTCAATGAAAATCATCGTTAACATCACACAAACACTTATTAAATCATGGAAAAATTATAAACTTAATCCAAGGCATATTTTCATTAATAATAATTAAATTTAGTACATATTTGCATTACAAAAAAAATCAAGTACTTAAAAAAATATTTATGAAAACCATTTAAAATTTTAAAATGTGTATATGACCTCTGTTTTAAATTAAAAAGTATCCAAAAAGGTAAGCGCTTAAGAAACTTCCTTAAAATTATAAATTATTTAAATTCAAATCCAAAAAATGAGTTACGTTACCATTTCTCCAAAGAGTTTTAGATTCATGACTTGACTTAACAATCATTGCCAGGTTTCTTAGCAACATTTGGTTTGCTATCGCTGAATACATTACCATACTGAAATCACTTTTCTATCAATTACTGATGCCACAAAACTGCGCGAAACTATATTAAATAGAAGTTCAGAGCTGAATATATTGTGTCTCTCACAACTTGGTCATGACCAGTCACTATATTATACTTAGCAGTGAATGTGTTGTAGCGTTTTTTGTCGGAATATAAAATTTGTTCGAGTCATGGTGACTTAACAGAATGAATAAACAGTGTCATTCTAATTCTAAATTAATTGTCGGGCTATAATGATTTATTCTAAATTTCTAAAGCCTGTGACTTTTCATATTTTTTTCCATCTTCTTTTTTTTTTAAATAAAATAGAGTTCAATATTTGAAACTTTTCAAGTTCGCAACCATTAATGTAGCTGATTAAGTAAAATAACTAAATTATCTAATCATTAAATAAAAATTAATCATTAATAAAAATTAATAAATAAAAATAATTTTTATTTAATTAAATATTAATAAATAAAATAAATTTTTATTTAGTAGTTAAACCACTAAAAAAGAATTCATGAATTTTAAATTTTGTTCTAAAACATGAAAAGTCTGTCAAAATATTGCTAATCTTCTTTGAAAATTTTAAAATAAAATTATTATTTTTCAATATAGTTATTTTATCTCAATTTATAAACCAAACATAGTTTTATATTTTAATATAGTAATGAATTAAATATTTCCACATCTTTCTAAAACTTTTAGGTTGGTATTCTTTATTTCATATGTCGTAAAATGATGATCGTTCAAATCTGCTTATCAAATATGCCGAACAAATTTATTAATGTCCCTATACATATGGGGATTATCGTATCCCCAAAATGATTATATTTAATCCAAGACGTCTATTCCAAGCATAATTTTGTAAGCTTTAAATTTAATATATACCGAAAATGAAATGTCTATTTTACTTAAGATTATAAACCCATTCGCAAAAGCATTTCAAAGCGTTAGACTTATCTTTTTGTATCTTTCTAAGACTATAAATTAAATGATGTTTGTGCATTTTGAATACTATTAAAGTGATGATAAGCTAAATTTGTTTTAAATATAACGAAAGCAGTCATTAAATCCTTGGGATTTATGTTTGTCGGTATTCCTCTATGTCCAAAAATCATCCTGTGCAATCCAACGTTTAATATCATGATGAAAATATCATTTTAGTTTTTGAAAGATTCAAATTAATCTTTGTAGTTTCTAAATAAAGGCTATTTTATGCTTAAAATTATATACCTATAAAACGTCCATTATTTCAATAGCGGTGGATATACTACTTCGTTTTTTTCTTAAGTCATGAACTTCGATCGCAATTATGCATTTTACATGGAATGGAGAGGTCGAATCTAATTATACCGAACACTTCTCTTTAAAATGTCTTTGTGATGACCATACTTTGTCCTCAAATGATTCTACGCAATCCAAGGAACGTCAAAATGACATTTCAGTCTTTGAAGTCATTAAATTAGTTTTAATATATTCAAGAAATGAATATTTTGTTTCATATTGTATATTAATCGATATGGTTTGCTATTATAGCAGTAGGTTAAAATTTTTATACCTTAAAGATTATAAGCATAGATCCAGACAACAGCTCATTTTGTATATCTTAAAAAGATAAGTCAAATGCATTTGAATTTCATCGAAAGCAAATATTTACGTCCTCAAAATTACATGATGATCGTCTTATGTCTTAAAATGATTGTATCTTGTCCAAGACGTCTGTGGATATTGAATTTCCAGTATTTGCTTTGCTAAAAATAATATCTAATTGTATATATATATATATATATATATATATATATATATATATATATA